>JAKKIK010000152.1:0-45438 GCA_024500135.1 Heterodera carotae
AACATAATTTTTACCTTCAGGTTCAAACCCTTTCCATGTTACTTATTATTATCGGTCATTTTCGCGTAAACTTCCTTGAATTTAGGCCTTATTTTTCTTAAGGAACATGGTTATATTTTTCAAAAATTTCTCGGCGGCGCCTATCGGCACCGCCTTCACCTCATTTAGGCCTTATTTTCCTTAAGAAACGGGGCTTTATTTTTCAAAAATTTCTCGGCGGCGCCTATCGGCACCGCCGAAACCCGCAGCTCAAGAAATTTTCGGATGGGCGCGGGAGCAAAAAAAAAAAAAAAAAGGTCGTTCGGGCGAAAAATTTTCAAAAGTACACCCTAAGAATTGACTTTTTGGTTCGGTACCCCCCCCAGACCCAAATCCTGGATACGTCCCTGCAAGAAACCCAAATATGTAAAGCATTGGCCAGCCCGTAACCAACCCCCCGATATGGGAAAAATTTTTTTTCCCCAGCAATAGGAAGGAAAATTTGCCCAATCCCCCCCCCCCCTTCCCCCCGAAACCATTTCTCCACCCCCCCCCCTGAAAATCTTTGCTGGATACGGTCTTGGAATTGGGGAAAACCCCTAAAATGTCGAGAATTGGGGAAGAGGACAAAAAAATGACAATAATCAGAGAAAGAGTCGCAAAATGCAGAAAAACTTTAAAATTTTACCCAAAACTTTGCCGTTTGCCTCGCTCGTCCGCAATAATTTCATACGTGCAGTCAAACTCTCGACCACATTTGTCGCATTTGAACAGAACCTTTACAAAAAGAAACGATTTTTATTTTTAATCAAAAAAACTCTAAAAAATCGATAATTAATTTAGCTAAAAGAATGACTCATAAAAATCGATAATTAATATACATGGATCGCCTCATGCGGTGTGTCCGGATGGCTTTTCACTGCTTCATTGAAATCCTCCTCTTTCGGATTGACAGAAAAAATGCCGGCTATGGGACGCCAATTGTTGATTGAGCGACGCCGGACTCGGCTGGAAAAATCGATAATTTTCATTATCGATTTTTCACATTTTTTTTTTTTTGGTTAACCTCGGCTCGGCGGGCGGTGCCAATGTGTTGTTACTGCCCTTACGCTCTGTTGCTGCGGGAGTGGTGTCGCCATTGTTCTTCTCTGTGCCGACACTATTCGGAACTAAAAACAATTTATTATTATTATTAGGTATCTAATAATTAAAAACAGTACAGACCAATTAATGATTTAAAAAAAAACCAATTAATTGGACCAAGAAATTGATCGATTAATTGATCAATTAATTTTTTTTACAGGAATGTAGCCAAATTCCGTACCAGCTTGGGGTATATTTAAAATCGTAACTTTTTATGGAAAATCGAAAAATGAGATATATAATAAAAATACATAGCTAACATTATTATTTTTTTAATCGATTATTAAAACCGTTGGTTTTGTTTGTGAAAAATAAAAATTGTTGCATTGTTATAAATCTTTACTATGTACCATACTCCGATTAAATATCCTCTAATAGAGCCTCCATTTAAGAGTGCTTACCCGCCTTCCCTCAAATAGAGACCCCATTTGAGAGAGATTTATGGCGTCTAATAAAAATTGTTACTTGATTTAGAACCCCCCTTATGGAAAATTTAAGGAATTAGTCTGAAAAATTCACCCCCGCCCCAAATTTTTTTTATGGATATGGGGCTTGATTCCGGGAACTTACATGTTTGCACGACATCGCTTCCGCAGCACAATTTGACCAGTATACGCTCCATGTGACTTGCTGTCCAATTTTTGGCACCACATCGGCACGGATGTGACTCAATCCAATTGGTGCCATCATTGGCTTCCTCCGGTTCCAGCCCCATTTTACACAAATGTATTTTCGATTCTAAAAAATTATAAAATAAATATAACTAACTCAGGGCGCCCATCGAAATTTTTCGGAAATAAGAACATCAAAGGTTAAAAATAGATTTTTGGGGTCCAAAATAAGAACATTTTTTAAAACGTTGTTTTCAGGCTTAATCTTGCATTTTATTCAATAAAATCAGCATTTGCAACATATTTTTCACCAGTAACAATTCTTTGAGCAATTTGAAGGCTTGAAAAAAGAAAAACGAAATTTTTTCTTTGGCTCACAAAAATAAGACACAAAATAAGATCAAAAAGCAGAAATCGTTAAGAGGAATTGATCCGGCGGTGCTTTATGTACCGCCGGGGAAATTTTTTTGATTATTTTAGTGAGTCTTGTTAGGATTTTGCATATAAATTCGATTCAAAAAATAGCCATTCAAAATCAGAATTTCCCATAAATCCCAAAAATAAGAACAAAATAAGAACAAGGAGCTGAAATAAGTACATTTCTTACAAATAAGAACAAATGGGAGCCCTGAACTAACATCAAGGGGGGGGGGGCTCTACATCAGGTGGGGTAGCCTCTAGATTTTAACCCCTCTCAAAAAGGGACAGGGCTTTATTTCAGGGGGGGGGGGGGAAGTGATTTGAATCTGGAATTATGGTATCTCTCCATTTAGATTCGGGAAAATCAGGAATGGCTTATCGTGGACCAGGAACGTCTCTGTCGGGGACGTGTGAGTTGGGGAACCAAAACTCGATGGTCACGGTGGGGTCGCAAAACGGGGATATCGGGGTGTCAGGGATTAACTCATCCTTGGCAACGAACCAAATATACTTGTTGTAATCAATAAAATATTATTTTTAATTGGCTAACTAAATCCTATATTACATCTAATCCAATTGGTAATGTAAAAATTTGTTTTCCCTAAATTTATATCGCCAATAAATTCATCCATCACATGTGTTCGTTCGTATTCCTGATGCTGTCAGTGTCATCAGTTAGCGGTGTGAGTTGGCAAAAAACTCCCCACCCCCCCCCCCAAAAAAAAACGGCAAAAAATAGGTCTCCGGATCAGTGATTGAGATGGATGCGGATCGTTGGCATTGGACGCAAAAAAAAACGAAATTTTTTTTCGGCAGCAACTGTTCTTCATGAAAATATGGCGGAAAGAGTAATGTAGGGAGGCAGAGAGACTGACTGACTAACAACAGATCAGTGAGAGATTGAGTGTTGAAAATAGTGAGTGTAAGATAAAGAGAGAGAGAGAGAGATGAGAGAGAGAGAGAGAGAGAGCGCGCGCGCTACTGATCAGTGAGAGAGAAAGAGGAGACTGACTGACAACTGATCAGTGAGAGATTGAGTGCCGAAAAAAAGAGAGAAAAGAGTGAAAATGTGAGATAGAGAGAGAGAGAGAAAGCGAGAGAGAGAGAGAGAACAAGAAGAGAAAGAGAGAGAGGGAACTAAAAGAGAGAGATAGAGGGAACAAGAAGAGAGAGAGAGATTGTAAGATAAAAGATACAGAGTTGCTTTCTTGCTCTGTTCAATGAAAGTGATCGGATCACCTTTCTGTTTGCTGCCGTCCCCTGCCACTTCCCCCCAGCACCAGCAAGCAGTCGGGGCAAATGCTTTATCCGGGCGGCCAAATGCTTTATCTCACCGACCGACCCCGGCTGATTGTGCGTAGGGAGGGAGGGACAAAAGCGGATGATCAAACTCATTATACGGGGGGATGAGGGGCACAAATATGTGGCCAGCACATTGTGACGGCGGAAGGGGGCGGATAAATGGTTGGTTAAGGAAGAAAAAAGCCAAAGAATTTGTCATTCTTCGCGGATTTGAAAGCACAAAGTTTGGCAGCCGGCGAGGTTTGATCAATGCTGCCAGCCGTCGGATGTCATTTGAATGAATTTTTGTTTTTATGAGACCTAACACAAATGCATTCCAGAAATAGGAAAATGTTGCACGAAGCTCACATTAATGAATGAAATACCCCAAAAAAAACGATGCCTTAAACGCCGCAGGGCGAGGATTAATATGATCCATTTAAATATTGGCTTAATCCAATTTAGGTATAAATATGGGCGTCGTGTGTTTTATTTAATTTTCCTTCCTCTTCCAGCTAAATTTTGAATTTATAAACAAAATATAGGGATTTTTTTGTTTAGAGTAAGGTTCAACGGGACCGGGACTTTTTACAAAACCGGGACTCGCTCGGTAGAAAATCCACGATCGGGGCTAGTCCAGGGAAAAAAATCTGGACTAATCCCGGTCCCGTTGAACCCTAGTTTAAAGCATCATTAAATGGAAAATTTTAAATTCAAAATTCAACATATCTCTTTGGCATCGGGCGGATAATGCTGCAAAGCAACCAACAGGTGTTTTAGTGACAACCTCCCGCCCCCCGGCCTTGAGCAGCTGGAGAAGCATGTGGTAGGAAGAGGTGATTGATCAGCAGCCAGCGAGAAGCCCCGTCGGCCATATGGCACGCCAGGGATGGACTCGAGGAGAATTTAAAAGCAGAAATGTGTGGATTGGTGTGTGTTGTTTACCTAAGAGCCCGAATGGAGATTTTGGAAGAGTCATCCGGAAGCATCATCAATAAAAAGCTCAATCCGTCAGAGAGGCCCGGGAGGGTTGTTGTCAATTCTTGGCACCACCCATCCCATCAGCCGGTGTCTTTCCAAATGGCACATGTGTCCAATGAATGCTGTGTGACATATGGTCGCCCAAGGCAAACAAAAAGCAGCAGGTTGCTGCTAGCTACTGGCTATTTTGATCACACATTGCGTTCTTTGGAGTGATCAAACATTGATAACGAAATAATATGTGTTCAAACATCATTAAGACAAAAATACATAAATTAAATTGCACTGTGAATGAGTCGGACACCAGTACATATCAGCTGGGAATGGGTGTCCACGGAAATGGACAATCCGCGGATTGGCCGGGATTGACGACTAAAAAATTACAATTAAGACAAAAATATCAGAGATGTCCACGGAAATGGACAATCCGCGGATTGGCCAGGATTAACGATTGGAAAATTAGAAAACATTTTAAATTAATTAGAAAATGATTAGGTTTCTCTATTTTAGGGGGCTCTAATAAGGAGGGAGGAGTTTTCCATGAATTTCCAAAGGCTCGATTCCGTCCCATGATTAGGAGTTTGCGCAGTTCATTGGCTGTACATTTTTGACGATTGATCGACGATGAGGCTTTTTAAGCCTTTCTGTCGGTGCAATAATCTGCCTAAAAATTAATCCGAGACTGAGACTTGACACCAAGATTTGAGACAAGAGACAGAGACCCAAAAACCCTCCCTAAAAAGCCATAATTCGAGACCGAAACTCTTGAACAGTTGTAAATTCGAACATTAGTGGTCTGGAATTCCGGACTTTCATTTTTCGGCATCCGTGCCATCCTGATATGCATGCACACAAATTTCAAATAAAACGCAGACCATTTTTAAAATTCCGGATGTCGGCACCGTTTCAATACGGAATTGCGGGCCCTTTATAACTCGAGATAAATTGCCGGCGTTACATATTTTTGTATTCGCTTTAATCCCTAGTGATCATCTACTAGAGGCTGACTTTCGGAATTTTTTATTGACAACCGATCTTCCATCTTTTTTCGGCACTTTTTACAATCATATACAGTTTTTGGTGGGGGCAAAAAATGGCTTCATCTTCTCGCGTTTGCGCCCGTTTTAGTGCCTGTGGAAGCGCGTCATGCGCCGTGCCCCCTCGTGCACATCCATCTCCGTCTTGAACACGTTCAGCTCATGCCGAATTTGGGCCTTCTGTTCGACGGTCAGCCGTGCCCATGGCTTGTCGTTGCGGCGGTCGTACTGCTCCGCCTCGCCCACCTCCACAAAGTCGCTGAATTTGATCATGCGCGAGCGTAGCTCCTCAAACGCGGCTTGGCTGAACTTAAATGCGACAGGCAACATATTAAAAGACTGAATCGCTAGCAATTAAAATCAATATATGTTCAATCAATCGATAAACCAATTAATCGATAAACCCTTCAATGTTATGACTAAAAACTGCGTCAAAACGCCAATTTTTTTTGGGTTTTTTACATTCTGCTTACATTTACTCTTGAGAGTCGAAAAATGGGACCTAACGACCAATAAGCCCCGGCTTTTCCGGCATTTTGGCCAAAGTTGGAAAGAAATGGATTTGCTGGATCGTACATTTTTTTTGGGACACCGATCAAACCCCATGATTACAATGCTTTACCTTTTTGATCAAAATTCGTCGCCTCAGTTTAGTGGTGCCCTCCGTTTTAGCGGCGCTTGATCCATCCGCCAGCGCAGTCGTAGCAGCGGCTGCTTCAGCTGAACAGTCTGTGCCCTCCACTTGATCAAAGCTTTTCCTCTGTTGCTTCAAAATGCCACGGCGATTGCTTGGGGCAGCAAAAGACGACGATCGATTGGTATCATTTAACATAATCTTGTTGATGTTGTTGTTGTTAGACTTCGGGGTAAAGTCTCTGTATAACTCGCTTGGTGAGGTGCGATGGGAGGAATTTGCTGCCAATTTTCTACAAAAAAAAATTTTTTTTATTAAAAAATTGGTTTTTTTACCGTATTCACCTCTATTTGAAGGCCCCTCTCCATTTGTAGGCCCCCCTAGAAGAGAATTAGAAAATAGAAGACCCGGGCCTTCAAATAGAGGAAATACGGTACTATACATGCAAGGGATGGAACCGGATGCCGAAAATTGGAAGTCTCCAGCATCTTTTAATGTGCTATGTAATCCCAAAAAATGAATTTTTTTACATTAAAAATAAAAAAAGACACAATTTTTACACTTTTATCAATTTTAAAATTCGTTTAAATAAATTAATTAGACAGTGATAATTTACTTTAAATTTTCGATTGTCCAACTGCGATTGCGAAATTGTTGAGGTAATGAGTAGCATTGAGATGAAGATGTCGGCGAGTCCATGACCATTGATTTATAAGGTATTCAAAAAGATGACAAATTTAATCTTCAAAATTAAAAAACTTATTATTAGGGCTGGGATTTTTAGTTTTTAAACAATTTTTTTTTGCGGCTTAGTTATGGTGAGAAAAGCCTAAAAATAGCATTTTCTCCTAACAATTTTCGATTTAGAGCGACTTTTTAGCAACTATTTTCAACTATTTTGGCATTTTTGAGAAAAATTCTTTAAAAAAAATTGAAAAATAGACCCCTAAGAATCAAATGTTCAAATAAAAAAATCTACCCCTAAAAATCAAATTTTTCTTACTAAAATTCAAAAAAATGCACCCCTAAAAAAGACTTTTCGGCCCAATTAAAATTCAAAATTAAAAAAAAATTTACAACGTGCCAATGTATTTGATTTGCAATTTGCTAACGAAATGAATAAAGAATGAGACTTAAATTCGTAAATACCCTTGGTTTTTCCAATTAAAAAAACAATTTTCGAAACTATTTTGGTTTTTTTTGGGCTTTTTAGCAACTATTTGGTACTTTTTTGGCAACTATTTTAGTAACTATTTTGGAATTTTTAGCAACTATAAATCCCAGCCCTACTTATTATAAATAGAGAAAATTTTTTTGACAAAACGCCAAAAATCATTACCGAAACTCAATATGCCATCATTTTCAATGATTTTGTGAATACCTAAGCTTTAAAGCCGGAGAGAGCTAATTTTTTGGTGACAGCCGATACTACTTATATGATAACATGTTTAACGACATCATAATCTGGCTACCATTTTAAAATCTCCCACATTGGCCCTCAATGCTTCCCAAGGCGCGGCGGCATAATGTCGGGGATATATATGTATGAAATAGGCAAAATGCCGCGCATGGATTTTTTTTTTTTTTTGCGAGGATGGAGGGAGGGATCCGTTTTTGAATTCGCGCACCAAATGGTGGCATTAAAATTTCGCCTTTTTTACGTCAACAATGGCTTAGGGGTAGAGGCGCATATTGGCACCCCCACCGCGGGCTCAGCTAATATTTAAGTGTTATGGTTTGAAATGTTAATCCGAGTGAAAGGCGGATTTTGTTGTTGGGCAAAATCGGTCACACAAAATGTTTTGTGACGGAGGTTTGATGCTAAAAGGTTTGATGCTAAAAAGTTGGGCACTATGATGGCATACATTTTTGATGCCGAAAACGTGTCGATTAAAAATGCCTTGGCACAAGAGTGATGTGTCCGGAGGCCAAAAAAAAATCCCGGAATCAAAAACCGAGAATTCCGAACCCCCATAAAGATCGGGAATCCAAAATATAGGAAATTCGGAAACAATATATAAATGTATATGGGGGCTGCTTTAAATAGAGCCCCAGGGGGGCTCTATTAAAATTCCCTACTTGACCGTTAAGAAATCGGAATTCGGTTATCACATTTGCTTGGTACCGAGTATACAATTGAGCTAAAATTTGAAAGGCTAGCTAAATGCATATAATAATGGCGCCATTGGTCCCAGGGGAAAAGCCTTAAAAAGCCCTGATAAAAGCTTTCAATCCAATTTTTAAAACCATAATTCCTAAAATGGCTTGGGTAAATTAATGTAGGTATGTACACACAACAGTCAAATGTTGAACAAATCTTTGGTCAAATTCTTTCAGAGAAAAAGCCTTAAAAAAGAGCCACTTTTTCAAACCAAAAGCCAAAAATGGACGGATAAAAAATATATGTACAATGTCAAAATGTTGGGCTAACAATCAGCCAAATGTGTGCTCTATTTTAGTATGAAGCACATGCTTCTATTTGCTTTTGGGTGTGGTTTCATTGGCGTTCCGATGAATTAATTAAGCGCAGCAGAACAGGTGCTTCGTTTTTGGGCGTCAAAATGTTGGCATTAATTGAAATTTTCCATTTATGGATGAGGAATCAAAAAAGCCGCGCATTTGGATTAGTGCCTAAGCCAATTGCATAGATCAAAATGCACATACCGTAATTCATAAAAGAAAGCCTTCGGGTCTCTATTTTTAACTCTCCTAAAAATGGGCGCTTAATTTCAGGGGGGAGGCTTAATTTCGGGGGGGGGGGCTCAATTCCAACCACTCTCAAAAGGGGGGGGGGCTTTATTTCAGGAGGAGGCTTTAATTTAGGAATTACGATATGTATTAAAATATTTTTGGAATTTGCGCACCGAATGGTGGCATTTTCGAAAAGGTGTGTGCCACAGAGGTGTGTTTGGTGACGACGACGTTGGGTGTTAAAAAGTTGAACGCGGCACAAAAAACCGACATTTTACAATAATAAGCCAAAAATATGCCGTGCCCTATAATGTATAATAGAAAAACACTTCTATTAGAGGGGGGCGGGGCGCTTCTTTGAGAGGGCTACTTCTATTTGAGGACGACCTCTTCTGTGAGTGGGCCAATTCTATTAGAGGGGGGGCGGGGCGCTTCTTTGAGAGGGCTACTTCTATTAGAGGGGGGGGGGGGCGGGGCGCTTCTTTGAGAGGGCTACTTCTATTTGAGGACCTCTTCTATGAGAGTGCCAATTCTATTAGAGGGGGGGCGGGGCGCTTCTTTGAGAGGGCTACTTCTATTTGAGGACGACTGCTTCTGTGAGAGGGCCACTTCTATTTGAGGACGACTTCTTCTGTGAGAGGGCCACTTCTATTAGAGGGGAGGGCGTTTTTTTGCATCAAAGAATTGATTGTCAATTTCTCAACATGCCCATCTTTCCATCTGCGCACATTTAAGCAAAAATTCGAGACTTTAATTTACCTAATGTTTGTTTCCGTGGATTACGAATATTATTATTTTTTTGGATTTGAGTCACTGCCATTTAACATAGCCCCTCCCCCCAAAAAAATCTTACATTGTGATGTGTCAACAGATTTTTTTGCATTTAAACTTTAGCCACATTTCTCTAATTTTACGCCAAAATGACATTTAAAAAATTGTAATATTTTGCTAAAATGTGTTCGTTTATTTCTGTGACTCATTCATTCATTTTTCGCTTCTTTTTTTTTGTTCCCAATCCTCTCAACATCAGCAGGTTCGGGAGGATATAAAATTGCGAAAAAAAAATGGACATAAGCCTAAAATTTCTCATAAATTTTGGATTTTTATTCGGCAAAAAATCGCATTTTATAGGGGTGCATTTTTCAGATTTTAAGAAAATCGTTTTTTAGGAGTGCTTTTTTTATTTGGAGAAAATGGCAATAAATGCCATCAGAGTAGGTAGCTTAGCAGCCAGCTGAAGCATTCATTTTGCCAGCGCTCCTCTCCCCCCCCCCCCCGCCGTTGGCAATGTTTGACAAATATTTCATTCCTTTAGGGGAATTTGAGGGGTGCATTTAGCGCTATGTCCGTTCCAGCAGATTTGCCCCTCCCCCCTCCCCCCTCCCCCCTCCTCCCTCCCTCTCCTATCAGCCAGCCCACCCACTCCAACCCCCTATCCTCTCACTCTCCTCCCTCACCCATCCCTCATCTCCTTTCACTCTCCTCCCTCACCCATTCTCTCATCTCCTCTCACTCTCTTCCCTCACCCATTCCCTCATCTCCTCTCACTTTCCTCCCTCTCACAGAACACTCCCCCACCTTCCCCCATCCACCCGCCCTATACTCTTATCGGCCCCTTCTCCCGCCTCTCCTCCCATGCTTTCATTCCCCTCCTCGCGCTGCCCCCTACTTTGTACCCCATCTCTGTTCCCACCCTCTCCCCTCCCAACTTCCACCCCTCCCCCCCCACCTACTGTTAGCCATTCCCTCTCTCTTCCTCCTCCTCCTCCCCTCTTCTTCCTCCCCTCTCCTCTTCCTCTTCCACCTGTGCCCCCTCGCGTCCACCAGCAGCAAGCAGTACCCCCGCGCAACAACTTGCGCAACCACGCGCCATTCATCAGTCGCTCGCTGCTTCCCCATAATGATTGATTGTTGTGGTTGTTTTGTTGTTGATTGTAAATATGCTCTTCCGTCCTCTGCTGCTGCTGATCATTTGATCAAATCACATTCACCCACCCATCCATTTGCTCGACACATCAAAAGCTGTTGGGCTAATAAAGTTTTCCGAATATCATTTATTTTTTTTATTTCTAAAATCAATCCCCCCGCCAATATTCCCCTTTTTTGTCCCCCTCCCCCTTTTGCCCAATATTCCCCCTTGCCCCCATTTTATCCCGTGTCCCCCTTACCCCCACCCCAGTCCCCCCCCCCCTAACATCCCCATATTGAATATCCCCCTTTTTTGTCCCCCTCCCCCTTTTGCCCCATATTCCCCCTCCCCTCCTCTTCCCCCTATTGCCCCATATTTCCCCTCCCCTTATTGACAATAATAAAAATAATAAAATAATATGCTATGTACACCTCGAGAGACAGTGTGGTTCTATATTGCTTGCTCTACACTCATTCATTCATTCAAATGTATTCTCGAGTTGTGTTGTCTTTTTGATTGTGGCCTGTGCCACCAAAAAACCGCTTTCCCCGCCGAGGGCACTTGAGGCCCGGCCGCACCCGCCCACCTGAGCGCCCGCCGCCCAAAATTCCACACATTTGCACCACTTTTTTTTTTGTCTTTATTGTCGTGGTGGTGTTCTAGTCTTGCACCCAAATTGCACATGATGGGAAGGGGGTGAAAAACTTGTCGTCTGCTGCTGGGGACTGAGTGGTGATTGTGTGTCCCAATGAGTTACAATTTTTTTATTCGTCCAACAATTAAAGAGAAGAAGAACCATTCCAGGGATTTGTGGCATGCTAATTAATGGAATAAGAAAAATCGACAAAATGGGTAAATATAGTGCCCCTGTGGCTGGGAAAATTTTAATGCAACGTAAGCCATAAACTCAGAAAAATTTCACGCAACCGCGACGCTCAAAAATACGCAATAAATTTCATTTAGTAAAAAAATCCAAAATTTGGAATTATTTTGTGCCCTTTTAACAATAAAAAAGTTTTATGCGGTGCCGCGCTAGGCGCCGTAGGAAATATTTTCAATGAATTAAATGAATTTCGATTTATTGGATCCATTTTCGCAAATGATTTGGCCCAAAAGTCAATCTTTAGTAGTGTGTAAAAACTTCTCTCATTTCCCAAGACTTAAAACCCAATCCGAGAATTTTCCCGAGTCGGGAGCCGAGATCGAGACTCTCGAATGTCACTAGAACCCACGATCCTTTATTCAGTGTCTGTGGACAGCTTTTCCACTGAGCTCTACCCAGTCCGCGCATTAGCTTTTTGATTTCAAATTTCTGTTAGGGGCCGGTTTTCCGAAACCCAACGGTTTTCGGTTTCTACCAGAAAAAAACCGGTTTGAAAACCCTCCTAGCTTTGGCGTTTCGAAACGGGTTTTTGGAGAGTGCGAAAGGGCTGAATGAATATTTTGGGCGAATGGTTGGGCATCGCCGCCATTCTAATTGAACGCGTTGTGTTGGTTCGTCTTCAATATTTTATATGTGTCGCTCGCTCGCTGCTGCCGACCACCGATCGATCTATTCCGAGAGAGAGCCGCTTTCCCCAATTTTTGCAACCAATTTCCCCCGAGGCGATGGACATCATTTTTAAATTAAAAAAAAACAAACAAAATCCATCTTAAAAACCCTCTTTTTTTGTGCCACTTTCATATAAACACCGTAATTGTCCTCTTATTAAATTGATCTCTAATAGAGCCCCCCCGCTCCCATTTTTTAGAATAGAGTGCCCAATCAACAAACCTCCCACCCTCTAATAGAGCCCCATCCCATGAAGCCCCCTAATAGAGCCTCCGCCCAATAAAGCCCTCGCACCTTCTAATAGGGCCCTCACCCAATAAAGCCTCTCCCACACTATAATAGAGCCCCTCCCCGTAATTCTGAATGCATACTACGCAATATCTGAGGTTAGTCGGAGAATTTGAATATCCTCGATTAAGCGGATATGACCAGAATCGGTAATTTTATTACATAACCATTTTCCCTAAAATTAATCTCTTTTTATTACATAATCATTTTTATCCTTCAAATTAATTTAGAAAATGTTAATTTCAAATAATAAATGTAAACAATGGCAGCGCAGAAGGCACAGACCGCTGGCCGATTGGCAAATAATATTGGCATTTGTTGTTGTCCTATTCTCCTTACAGAGGAGCCACGGTAAAATCATTTAAATACTGTAATCCGTATTTCTTGAATTAAAGCCCCGGGGTAATCCATATTTCCTGAATTAAAGCCCCAGGGGCTCTAAAGAGAGTTGGAACAAATACACGGAATAAGATAATTTTCCTAACTAAATTTACACAGAAATTAAATATTCCTCTCAACTTTTCGTTTTTACTCATATTCTCTACCCCCGGGAATTTTTTCACATTTTTTTCACTCATTCAACACAAAGTTAGCCCGCTGATTGATTAAATTTTATTGATTAATTGATTGATCACCGCCACCTCCTCCCTATTGTTAGTGGTGTGCGCAGTAATCAAAAATTGTTGTGGCGCGCGCCGGTTTGGCCTCGCGCAGCACAAATATGTACATAAACCACCACCAACCCCCAATAAAATGTGGGAACGAAAACATTTGCAGGGGCTGCAAATTGCGTTAACAAAACAACATTATAAAAAAAAACATTTCCAATGTCGATGGGTTTGAGCAGAAAAATTATATGGCAAGAATTAATTTTAAAAAATCGAGAAAAAAAAACATTTAAAAATTTCCTACCAATCTTAGAAATTTTTAACCCTTTCCTTAATTATAACTTTTTTAAAGAATATTATTTTGGCTGGACGATGTGCCGGCTTTGTGCCCCTAAAGAAGGAGTTTAAAAAGGTGGTGGTTAGCTGGGCCCCCAGCACGGTATTCCGGACAAATCCCGGCCCCGGACCAATGCCGGTCAATCTCCAGGATTTCGGGAAAATCCAATCCGGAATCCAGACTTTTCGTGTCAAAAATGTGAACTTCCAAACTAGTACCTAAATGAAGTGTCGTCACTTTTTCAGGCCTTGAACGCGTAACAGAGTACCAGCGCTACGATGGATGGTTCAATGTGGGGAAAAAATAATTAATTAATTTTGAAAAATGTGAATTCCTCCCCGACCCCATACCCGGGAATTCTGATAATGATCATCGAGATCACCCACGACAAATTGGGTCAGCCATAAGTCAGTGTGTCGATAATTAAAAATAAATTTCGGTACTTAAGTCTGGGGGGAGGGAGTCGCGATAAAGCAAAAAGAAGTCGAGATTTTTTTAAGTCTTACAAGTCATGAAAACAAGTTTATGTGGTTTTTTAGGCCGCTGATCATGAATCCGACATTTTTTTTATAAAATACGAGTCCCAGATTGAACACGAAAACTCAAAAAATTTAGCACAAATTACTTAAATCCGTAAAAATTTTATGAGAGAGACGAAGGTTTGGCGGTGCCGGAAAAATTTTTGAAAAATTTAGAGGGATATCTTAGGGAAAATTAGCGAAAAAAAAAATTAAATATATGCCGAACACTGCCTCCTGACCTGACCGACCCCCATCGGCATGCGATCAAGCACCGACGATCAACCAATTCCATCCGACATTTGTTGTAACCCGTCGCGAAGGGTCGGGGAGAGGATTGAATACCTATCATTTTTTTGAATGCTTACCTATTTTGTTGGAAAATTTTCGAAAAATTTTTCGCAACCGAAGCGTTCAGAATTTGGCACACTCCCAATGGGGCAGTGTGGGCAGCCGGCTTCATCGTGACGCGCCAAGCAACTACCAGGACGGAGTGTATCGCTTGGATCCCAGCCTGCCATCCGCTAGGGCAATTTCGGGTATTGGCATAATGCCAGAAAGTGCAATTGTCGAGTTCCTCTAATCAAAAAACATGGGATTCTATTTTTCAGTACCCTATCGAGGGTGTTGTTGTATTAGAATGTGACGATTAAATGACGGGGGCTTCTATTTTAATATCCCTTCCGGATTGAGAGTCTGGGACTCAAACTAATGGGTCAATAAAATCAGAGGGCCGGTTTAATAGGGGGGGGGGGGTTCTTTTAATTAAATCCCCATCAATAATGGGCTTCTATTAGAGGGCGTCACGATAACGCAAGAGTGGGCTTCTATTAGATGGTGTCACGATAACTCAAGAGTGGGCTTCTATTAGAGGGCGTACGATAACTTAATCCCGAGTAACAAAACCGTCACTTGACAAATTCCAAGACTAACAAAAAAGATCAAACCCTAGAAAAAAATAAAATATAATTTTTTTATCAAATTTCAGAATTGATGTTCAAGGGTCCGTCCGGAAGACCAAGTAGCCGAAACCTGACCACCATGTTCGCATTCTTCAGTGCGCGAGAAATAAATTATTTTAAAGATATATTTTTATTTGAACGCACAGAATGACAAAGCGCGCCAATTTCAAATCTAAACAAAATTCGAACAGGTCAGGTGGTCGCCTATGAAATCATGCAGTCAACACAGAACAGTTGTCCGTTGGAGATGCACAAAATTCCGGTGGAGCGCTGTGATCCCGTCTTTGACAAGGCATGCGAGGGCAAAACGGAAATCCCATTCACGCGTGCCAAATACGACAAGACGACTGGGCATGGTCTGAACTCGCCACGAGAGCAGGTGAGGGGCGGGGAATGCCGGAAATTAGGCACCCAAAAATTTCCTAAAAATTTGGCACTTCTTTGGTGGAAAATTGGGAACCGGTTGAAAACTTTACATAACACCAGCCAAAAAAATATAGAAAATAGGCGACATAAAAAAGCGGAAATAAAAATTTGACATTTCATCCAAAATTTCAAAAAAAAACCAGTCCTGAATTTCTATACATCCTGAACGACATTGCTGGGGCTTAACCATTTCAAGCAGTAAAGCGTCGTTGAAAAGATCCCTTAAATGCGACGTTTACATACTTCTATGCCTACCCACGGTAGCTCAGTGGGGATTGGGAGAGAGGCGTTGGTTCTATTCCCACATAGTGGGGGTTACATATTTTATCCATTTCTATGCCAATGTAATCGTCACAGATCAATGAGCGGACCAGCTGGATAGATGCCTCTTTTTTGTACAGGTCAGTCAGCGTTAAAATTAAAATAACAATTCAGTAGACCCTTAGACTCCACACCTCTATTTGTACCCCCCTCCCCCTCAAATAGTAGACCCCTTATTTTTTACAGTACTCAAGAGCCATGGGTAGCCGCGTTGCGTTCGTTCGAGAATGGCACTTTGCTGGAGGGCATGGCCGGCTATCCGCCATTCAATGGACAACATCATATCCCACTGATCAACCCACCGCCGCCACAAATTCATCGGTTGATGAACCCGGAGAGGCTTTTCAGTGGGTTTACGCAAAATATTTTGTCTTGGGGATTTCGATTCCCTGGCATTGATATCTGAAATTTTGACAAATCACCAAAAGTTCGGAATCCCGGAAACCAAAAAGGTCCGGCTGTAATTCCATTTTCAGGAATGTTAAAACCCCTGGGGGTTCTATTTTTAGTTTTCTATTAGCTATCCGAAATTCCGACAAATCACCAAAAGTTCGGAAACCGGAAACCAGGAAGTTCCGGCTGTAATTTCGGTTATCAAGAATATTAAAAACCCCTGCTGGGGTCTCTATTTTCAATTTTTTTTTTTTGGGTATAAATCAGAGGTGCCATAGAAGATTTTGGTCTATTTCAGTCAAAAAAAGATCCCTTAATTTATGTTTTTTTCATTTAATGCTTTTCCTTCTCAAGTCCTCGGCGATCCTCGGATCAACAAAAATCCGGGCCCAAAAATCCCAATAAATCCCATTTTTAATGCCTTTCCTTTTAAAGTCCTCGGCGATCCTCGGATCAACGAAAATCCGGGCCTGCTCAGCTTTGGACTGATCCTGTTCCGTTGGCACAACATGCAGGCCCGACGGCTTCAAAAGGAATTCGCCAGCTGGACAGACGAAGAGCTGTTTCAGGGCGCGCGGCGGTTGGTCATTGCCACGCTGCAGGTGCCGAAAATATTGTTTTGATCATTTGGATTTGGGAATTTTCGTGGATTTTAAATAGAGCCCCCCCCCCCCTCAGCATGGGATTTTATGAGAAAATATTAATTGGATAATCACTTGGAATACTTAGACCGAAATCCGCGCCTTTTTGAATTTTTGGAAAAATTTGTTACCCGCAATTTTCAAAATATTACCCCTCCCCCCCTGTTGGTTTAGGTATGTCAGATTTAATGTCGTCCCAGGATCCGGGTTCCATTTTTTTTGGTTTTTGAAAAAATGCCGGGATCACGGTCAAACCGGGATTTTTATCCCGTCCCAGGATCCGGGTCCCATTTTTTTGGTTTTTGAAAAAACGCCTGGATCACGGTCAAACCGGGATTGTTTTTTTTCCTTCAAAATTCCCATCTCCTCTTACCATGCGTGTGTTTTACAGAACATTGTGTTGTACGAATTCTTGCCCGCACTGTTGGGTGGAAATCGCGGAGGCGGCGCCGCCGGCGGCATTGCGCCCTACCGCGGCTACAACCCGCACGTGCCGCCCGGCATTTCGCACTCGTTTGCCACCAACGCGTTCCGCTTTCCGCACACGCTGGTCCCGCCCGCGCTGCTGTTGCGCAAACGCATTGCTGGTCGATGTGAATTCCGACGCGAGGTTGGTGTGATGTGTTTGATTAAGCGCCCGCAAATTCCCTCTTCTGCCATATACACGCGCCACGAGGGAGGTGCCCGTATTTTTAACATGTTAGGGTTCGAGATTTTGAAATTCCGGATACAAACGGTGTTTTTTAAGAGAATCTTCCCGGGGGATACTATAAAAGGGAAAACGGAATTTTAAAGTAGAACCCCAAGGGGATACTATTTAAAGGAAAAATGGAATTTATGGCTTATTTTTACTTATCCGGAACCTTTTTTATACGTTGAATTCCAGTCGGAATTCCGGGTCCAGAATCGTTTTAAAACTCAAAATTACGGATATGCATTTGTTCTATTAGTCGAAATTACGAGTCTGGGATATTTTCATATTTTCAGCGTCCGGGTTTTTCCCTGGTCGTGTCGCAAACAATCAATAAATGATTATATGTCCTAATCATAATTAGGTGGGCGGTTTTCCGGCACTTCGCCTGTGTCAAAATTGGTGGAATGCGCAGGACATTGTGCGCGAGTACACTGTTGATGAAATCGGTAAACCCCTAAAACTTTTATAAAAAATTATATTTTTCTCGGGAAAACTTTTTTTGGGATCGTAAAAACTGATCCTTCCAAATATACACTTACAAATTGAAAATCAAAAATTTTTGCAGTACTTGGCATGGCATCACAGATCGCAGAAGATGAGGACCATATTGTAGTTGAAGATCTTCGAGGTTTATCTTCGAAGTGGGGGGAGGGGCTCAATTGGAGGGGCCCCAGGTACTTAAATTAGAAGAGGGAGGAGGGTTCAATTTGTGGGTGCCCCAGGTACTTCAATTAGAGGAAGGAGGAGGTATTCAATCGGAGGGCCCCAATGTGCTTTCTTCTAGGAAGTACTTCAATTATAAGTTGCAGGAGGGACTCAATTAGAGGGGCCCCAGGTACTTCAATTAGAGGAGGCGGGAGGGATTCAATTTTAGGGGTCCTAGATACTTCAATTCGAAATGGGGGGAGGTATTCTATTTGAGGGGCCCCAATGTGCTTGACTCTAGGAAATACATCAATTAGAAGTGGGGGGCTCAATCAGGGGTCCCAGGTACTTCAATTAAGGGTGGGGTTCAATTGGAGGGACTGCCCCAATGTGCTTTATTCTAGGGAATACCCTAACGAATTAATTGTTACATTTGCTGCAGACTTCATCTTTGGCCCAATGCATTTCACGCGTCTGGACGTGGTGTCCAGCTCGATCATGCGCGGGCGTGACAACGGCGTGCCCGGCTACAACCAGCTGCGTGCCATCTACGGGCTGAAGGCACGCGACTGGGACACCATCAACGTGAAGTTGAACAGCACTGAACCAAAGGTAAAAATTAGGCATGCACTATGCCAGAAATTTCTTGGTACTTGTACCGGTTTTAATACTTGACGACTTGACCCCGGTACTCGGTTCCGGTACCGATACTTGACCCCGGTACTTGCCCCAGTACTCGATTCCGGTAGCGATACTTGACTCAGGTACTTCCCCGGTACTCGCCCCGGTACTCGGTTCCGGTACCGATACTTGACCCAGGTACTTGACCCCGGAACTTGCTCCGGTACTCGGTTCCGGCACAGGTATGACCCAGGATACTCGATTTTGATAATTGACCATGGTTCCGGTACCGATTTACTTGAGCCCTGTTTGGTCCCCTGTACTCGTTCCTGGTACAGGTACTTGACGCCGGCACTCGGTAGTTGACCCCCGCTCTCAGTACCGGTCCTTGACCCCGGTACTTGGTTCCGGCACAGGTACTCGGTTTTGGTACTTGGCCCCGGTTCCGGTACCGGTACTTGACCCCGGTTCGGTCCCCTGTACTCGTTTCTGGTACAGGTACTTGACGCTGACATTCGGTACTTTACCCCCGTAGACAGTACCGATCCTTGACCTCGGTACCGGTACCTAATATCCGGTACTAGAAACCGAGAGTTGGACAAGTCCTGGTCCAGATGTACACTAATTAACACGAATTCGGCATAATTTTTTTAATTTGACAGAAAGTTTTGGAGTTGGCACGTTACTATGACAACAACATTGACCGACTGGACGCCTATGTGGGCGGCATGCTGGAAGCGGACGGGAACGGGCCGGGCGAGCTGTTCAGCGAAATCATTTTGGACCAGTTCATTCGACTCCGAGACTCGGACCGTTTTTGGTTCGAGAATGCGCAGAACGGGTCAGTCAGTCAGTCGGTGTCTCGCGCAGTCAATTTAGGCACGATATCAGTTTCAGTTATTCGGCTTTATCAGTCTTAATCCGGAAACAATTATTAGAACATACAGTTCTATGTCGTGGCCAGGGAATGAATCGAAAATTTCATGGACAGGTGTCAAGAAAGTCGGGAAACGAGGCTAATTGAGTATGGGTCGGTGTCTCGTGCAGTCAATTCCCTATGCCCTGGACTTCCCTGTTATCCGGCTTTATCCGTCTTAATCCGGAAACAAATTATTAGGACATACATTTATGTGTCATAGCCATGGAATGACCCGAAATTTCATGGACAGGTGTCAAGAAAGTCGGGAATCGGGGCTAATCGAGGATGGGTCGGTGTTTCGCTAAGTCAAGGGTCAGGCGGGATATCTGTTTCAGTTATATGCCCTGGACTTCCCTGTTATCCGGCTTTATCCGTCTTAATCCGGAAACAATTATTAGAACATACAGTTCTATGTCGTGGCCAGGGAATGACTCGAAAATTTCATGGACAGTTGTCAAGAAAGTCGGGGAATCGGGGCTAATCGAGGACGGGTCATGTCGGGGACCCGGATTTTTCAGGGATATTCGTAATATAACCGGACATTATCCGTCCATTACATCCTTCCATTGCTTTTTTCCAGCATTTTTACGGAACGCGAGATCAGCTTTATCCGTCGGATAACGCTCCGGGACATAATCCGTCAAACAACCTCCATCGAGAAGGGGGACATTCAAGAAAATGTGAGAAGTTGATTTGGTTATGAAAATCTTTTTACCCTACTGTATTTTCTCTAATTGAAGTCCATCCTCCATTTGAAACCCACCTTCTAATTGAAGCCCAGGGTACGCTATTAGAGAAAATACTGTGTGACCCATTCCCCATTTGCAGGTGTTCTTTTGGCACGACGGTGACCCATGCCCACAGCCATTCCAAGTTAATGCCACTGGGTTGGAAAGGTGTTTTGTTACGCCGTTGTATTTTTATTTAAATATTATAATTGCATTTACTTTATAAATAATTTAAAAAAAAATCTCGGTTTTAAGGATCGGGAATCCCGAATAACATTACAAAATTTTGACCCACAGTTGCGTGCCGTTCATGCGGTTTGACCATTTCACTGGCAACGAAGTGACATACATCTTTACCTGTCTGATTCTGGCAACTATTCCGATAAGTAAATGCATTTTAATCACTTACTCAATCTTTCATATCTTATCAGTGGGACTCTATTAGGGGGGGGGCTTTACTAGAGGTACAGAGTTGGCGCTGTACTAGAGGGGGGGGGGGGGATGATCATTAAGCTTAACGTGGGCGGGGAGAGGGAAGGCTACTATAGTAGAGGCACGGCTCACTGGAGCAGGTACCGGATGTCATCTTTATTAGAGGGGGTCTTCTATTACGGGGGGGGGCTTTACTATAGGCACGAGTGGGCGCTATAATTGAGGGAGATGGTTATTACTAACTTGGAGGGGGGAGCTATTGGGGGTGCGGCTCTACTGGAGTTACTGGAGTAGGTGCCGGATTTCGTCTTTATTAGAAGGGGAGGGGGGGGGGGGCTCAAATATAGGAAAAATGGTAAATTGAGAAAAAAAACTTTTTTTTTTTTTTTTGCAGTTTGCATTGGCATTGGCTACCTGCTAATACAAAAGCGCAAAAAAATGGGCATGCTTTTTGAGCCGGGCTCAAATTTCCGCAAAAAAGTGTCGACTGATCACCACCATCATGATGATCAAAATGTTGATGATCTGGTCGCAATGGAGCAGCAGCAGTACAGATTGCCGGGTAAGAAAATACAAAGAATTTTGACGAATTTCCTTTTTTGGTCCCTCTAATAGAACCCCTGGGGTTTTATTTAAAAAAATTAGCTATGTCCTGAATTTTTCTAAAAAAAAAAACCTTGATAACCTGGAAAATTTCTCCAAAATTTTAGCGATCGAGTGGCTCAACGAGGCATTTTGCAGGTTAGCTAATTGCAAATGATGCCGTAAACTATTATTTGGAAAACAAATCTTTAATATTTGTCACCGTATATTAATTATTAGCCAAATTATTTAATTTAATTTTTCTTCTTTGAGAACAGATCCGTGACCGTTGAAATTGATTCCAAGTTGGCACAGCTGCGCGTGCTTAAGCGCCGAAGCGGTGGCGTTCTTAGGGTGCTGGACTTTAAGGTAATCCTAAGATCCCAAAAATCGGGGGAAACGGATATTTTGTCAACAAAATCAAGCCCGTATCCAGAAAAAGTTTTCGGCGGGGAGGGGGGGGGGGGAATCGGAAAAAATTGGAAAATTTTTTAAAATTTTTGGTTTCGGGTGGGGGGGGGGGAATTTTGAAAAAAATTTTCCTTTTGCTGGGGAAAAAGCAAAATTTTCCCATTTTCCCCCCTGGATACGGGCCTGAACAAAATTAATTAAATCTTTCGGGCAAATGTGCGATTTTTGTAATTTTCAGTACTCAATATCGATGTACACCGAAATTTGGATTTTCACAAAATTTTTCCTTACTTTTAATTAAAATTAACTTGAGTGAAACTCCGCCAATTTTTAATGGAAAATAGTTTCAAATTATCACAAAAAATGCACACTTATGTAAAAAAATTGATTGATTCACTAAAAGATATCATTTTAAAATTTTCACTGAAATAAAACTACCCTATTTCTTCTATTTGAAGGCCCTCCTCCATTTGAAGGGCCACCTAGACGAGGATTAAAAAACAGAATACCAGAGCCTTCAAATATTGGAAATACGGTACCCTAATTTTTGCTCATCAATCTGTGGCTCATCAATTTGTTAGCTAAATGATAATTTTTTCTTGGGCACGGACACCTGTTGCTGAAAAATCATCCCAACAAATTGTCCCCATTAATTAAATAATTATTAATCAATTCAATACTGTTAAGGACGTGCATGCCATTGGCGTGACCGTGACACGGAAGAGTGCACGCTCGCGTGCACTGAATGCAGCCGGAATGCACTCGCGCGGCCCATTTGTGTGCATCAAAACGCCAAAGCACTACGATGTTGTGCTGCGCTTGCCCTCCGAGCAGCACTGGTAGGTGTTTAATTCGCATCAAATTGATAACAAATTAATATCTTTTGTATTTTCCTATAGTAGAGCCCCAGGGGGCTCTGTTCACTCCCTTTTATCAACCTAATTACAGGAGGAGGAGGGGGCGGGGTTTAATTAGGGGTCCCTATAGTTGAGCCCCAGGGGCTTTTTTCACTCCCTTTTCCCAACATAATTACAGGAGGATGGGGGGTTTAATTATGGGGCGGGGGGAGTCCCTATAGCAAAGCCCCAGGGGGCTCTTCCTCTTTAATCAACGTAATTACAGGAAGTGGGGGGGTTAATTAGAGGGGTGTTCCTATAGTAGAGCCCCAGGGGCTCTGTTCACTTTTTTTAAGTAAACGTAATTACAGGTGGAGGGGGGGGGGCTTATTTAGGGGGCGGGCGGGCGGGGTAAAGTTTTTTAATTGATTTAATTTTTCTTTCGCAAAAATTTAGGGCCAAATTTCGCTTTGAGTTGGCCACTTGCATGCGCCGTCATGGCAAATCAATGGCGGAGGATGAGGCGGACAACGACGTGTTGCTGGAGGCGGCCGAAACCAAGGACAAACGGCAGGCCAAGCTGGACCACTTTTTCCGCGAGGCCTACTCACGGGTGGGTTAAAAAATTTTTTTTGTGAATTTTTAGCCCGAACCGTTCATCGCAACATAAAAAAATAGTGGGAAAACGATTTTTTTGAACTTTCCATAAACTTTTGAATTAAATTTATGTTCGACAAATGTCGGTGCCGGGTTCGGGGGTTCCAGGGAGTGCCTAAGCTGACCGCAAGCTTAGGCCTTGTTTTTTCAAAACTTTATCTATGTAAAATCACAACTTCTCATACCTTAGGCTTTTTTTTTGGTCCCAAACCGGCGGTCTGGAAATGTTCGATACCGGTATCGGACCCCTGAATTACGCTAATATTTGTTAAGGCTTTCAACATACCACAACTGAGCGATCACAGTTCCGACTTCAACACATACGCATCCGCGCAGGTGAACGCCAACTTAATTTGGTTTTCGAAAATAGAGTCCCCGGGGGTTCAATTTTCCCAATGGCTATATCTTTTTGTCAAAATTTCTTGAAAATTCTTGTTAAATTTACACCCATTTTCAGGGTTCTTCATTTTAGAATTTTGGCTTAATACATACCTGTTGACTTTGGGTAGGTATTTAGGCCTTTTTTCGGCTTAATGGACCTTTTGTCTACGGGGGACCTTTGGAAGGTTGACACTTTGTCCATTGAACATCTTGTCCTGCTTATATTTAACAATTATAATTTTTTTCAAATATTTGGCAACAATTTAAATCCAACGCCAATTCACCACGGCAGTTTCAGGTGATGAACATGACGCTTACCAAGACGGAGTTTGCGGAAGCGCTTGGCATGCGTGCCAACGACCTTTTTGTGCAACGCATGTTCGCTTGCATGGCACACGACGCACAAAATGACACCACGGTCACGTTCCAAGAATTTTTGGAGGTGTTGCGCAAATTTACCCAGGGTCAGTCAGTTGGGCAAACACTTTATTACCAGGCCCGTATCCAGGGAGGGGGGACCCCCCGAAATGAAAAAAAGATTTTTTTTTCTCCATCAACGGGGCATGATTTTTAAAATTTTTGATGTTAACAAAGCAAATTGTTATTTTTTTGACAAAACGCCACCAATTTATCCTTTTACATTTTCATGCAACTCACAGCCAGGAAAAAAAATTAGCATAAATTGGACCAATAAATTTTTGGCGCTGAAATGGCGCGCTCAGTTGGCCATTTCCCCCCTTCGAAAATTTTTTCTAGATACGGGCGGCTTGTTTATTATCATGGTTTTAGTTCTTGAGAGAGAAAATATTTTGGTTGATGCAAATCAGGGATGGCACTGATGTCGTAAAATGAAAGTTATGAATCCCTGACCCCTAAAAAAGGTACGGAATTCTGGAATATTCAGAATCCGGATTTTTTCGATCGATAAATTATTCAAAATTTTCAAGGTAGAAGGTTTTTGGTCAGTTTTCAGTCAAAAATCATTAAATTTTTACCCATTAAAAAAATTCTGCATTTCCTCCACTTGTACCCCGGTGTACTATTAAAATTTCGGATAGGTTCGGCTGCCCGGAAGCCGGAATTTCGGTCCCAAAAAAAGTTCAGAAATCCTGAATCCGTGCCAACCCTGGTGCCAATTAAACAATTAGGCATGCTACAATTTAGAAATAAAAAATTTAACAAAGGCTTGATTTTTTTGGCATATACAAAATTTCAGAATTGTATCGGGCGGGATAAAATTTTTACGGGTTTCACCGGGTCCCGGTTATATTTTAAAAAGCCAAAATTCGAACATCCATCGCAGGTTCACTGAGGGAGAAGCTACAGCTGGTGTTCGACATGTGCGACCGCAATCGCGAGGGCCGTGTGCAGCGACAAGAATTCTGCGAGTTCGTCAAGTCGCTGAACATGGCGGCTGGCGTTAAAATTGGCCAAGAAGTACGTACATATACCGTATTTCCTCTAATTGCCGCAACGGGGCGGCTCTTTTTCAATAACCCCTCGAGGGGGTGGGCGGCAATTAGAGGGGAGGGGGCGGCAATTGGAGGGGGTGGGCGGCAAATAGAGGGGGCGGCTTCGATACCCCCTCAGGGGGGGGGCGGCAATTAGAGGGGGGGGCGGCTATTAGAGGAAATACGGTATTAGGGTTGATCGTTACCGGCGGTACCTTTTCATAAAAAATCGTCGGTACCGGTGCTTTCCGGTACTGGAAAAGTCAGAACTTTGGCGATGAATATTGGTACCGGCGCCGGTACCGGTTTCAACAATCGGTACTCGGTACCAACTGCTGGTTTTTAAAGTCGGTACCCGTACTTTGCCACCGGGGGTCATCGGTTGTACATATACACCGGACCGGTGCCGGTACCGCTCAACCCTAACTTATATGATATTTTGAATTCTAAAAACACGGTATTGCGCGACTTTGACAAGTTAGACAAAATCCCGACTAACATACAATGACATAATTTTCTTTTTTTGGAGACTCGGGATTTAACCTTTTTTGGCTTTTGTCGGGATTTCTTCGGTCAGGCTTTTTTCAAGTCCGGGTTTTGTCAGCGTGCTCTTTTTATCCGATTTTAAATCCGGGTTAAGCCTCCCTACAACGACGCCTTCGACATTTAAAATTATTACAAATCAATTAACCAGGTGCAAGACCATGTTGTGGAATCGGTGCTGCACCGGGCGGGCGTCGATCCGGACCAAGCGTACCTCACGTATCGCGATTTTGAGGCCATTTTCAGCCAAATGGACGACATTCGACGGCCGGTGGGCGTCCATCTGCGCGGCGTTAACCTGCGCGTCAACTTGGAGGAGTCAGTTTTTATTAGAGATCGGAATACCGGGTCAACCAATTAATTGATCATTTTGTCGGTATTGAAATTTATTAGGTATTTCTTCGAATTCATCAACCAATTAATTGGTCAATTTATAGGTATTTTAATTTTAATTGATTTTTTCGATCAATTAATCGGTATGGAATTTATCGATATTTCTTCGAATTCATCAACCAATTAATTGATCAATTTATCGGTATTTTCATTTAATTGATTTCTTTGATCAATTAATTGCTTTGTCCGATCTCTAGTTTTTATGCACATTGATGAGAGCCAAAAACTGGCTTGCATTAAATTCAAAACTGGCCGACCGATTCAGCACGGCCGATTTGGCGCCAGCCCTGGTTTTTGGTACAAAACTTTTTGATGGACGGACCCATTGCTGCCGAAGAAATATATTGCACGAAAACGCTTAGCTGGCGCTGAAACAGCCGAGCCCAAACAAACGATCCTCTCACGATCTATTAAATTGTCTCAAAGCAAATTAAAAGACGGGATATTGTGTCGGGATGTGGTGACTTTGTCGGCAAGTAACGGGAACGACATACCTTTGGCGATGAATTTAATTTAATAGGGTATAACGAGACCGGGACTAGTCCCGGTTTTTTACCCGTGACTAGCCCTGGTCCCGGTTTTTTTTACCCGTGACTAGTCCTGGTCCCGGGTTTTTTACCGGGACCGCCAAGCAGACTAGTCCCGGTTTTTTGACCGGGACTAACTTGGTCCGGGTTTTTGTGAAAGGGTCCCGGTCCTGTTGAATCCCAAATTTTGGTCCGAGCCCCGAATTTGAACCATTTTCCGGTAGATGGGCTTTTTTTTGTTGTCAGCACGAGACATTTTGTCGGAGAAATGCCGCGCAAATTGTTTCTCATCGCGGCAAACATTTCTTCCGTCATTTTTCAGGACACAAAGTTTGAACAGTTTTGCGGTCACCGCGGACACGGAGGACGCGTTCAAGAAGAATGCCATGTCCTTGCTGTTGTCCTACCTGGAAAGCTATCGGCAGCACATTGTTGTGCTGTTCCTGTTCTTTGCCTGCAACGCGTTGGTGTTCTTGGAACGCTTTTGGTGTCAGTGTACAGTCATTAGAGCTGCTCGAGAGTCTCGGTCTCGGTTCTCGAGTCGAGAAATTTCTCGGTTTTTTGGGGTCTCGGTCTCGAGTCTCGGTACCAAGTCTCGGTCTCGAGTCTCGGTGTCAAGTCTCGGTTCTCGAGTCTAGGGAAATTTTGGGTCTCGAGCACCTCTAACAGTCATATTCCGTCACAGTTTTGTTTCCATGCGTGGTCAGGGATGGAACCGGATGCCGGAATTCCATTCCTTTTTTGGGTCCGGGTTTTGGACTGGCCGGAATTTTTTAATATTAACTCCGGGGGCTTCCAAAAACACGATTTTAGACTAAAATAGACCAAAAACTCAAATTTTGGGATGGAACTGGATGTCGGAATTCCATTCCTTTTTTTGGTCTGGATTCTGGGCTTTCCGGAATTTTTTAATAGTAACCCCGGGGATACTATTAGAGGATATAAATACATTTTTTCAAAAGTATCGATTTTAGGCTGAGACCAGAAACTTTCAAATTTTGGGATGGACCGGATGCCGGAATTTCGGTTCTTTTTTGGATACGGATTCTAAACTTTTTTGAAAAGTCTCGAATCTATACGCAATTTTTTAATAGTAACCCCGGGGTACTATTAGAGGATGTACATAAACACATTTTCCAAAAATACGATTTTAGACTAAAAATTGACCCAGAACTTTTAAATTTTGGCACATTTTTGAAAAAATGATAACAAGCAAACCTTTCCCGCTTCAATAAAGCTCCTCCTAAAAAATTTATCAACAATAGACAAAAAAATTAATAAAATCTTAAAAACTATGGGATTATTGATTGAAAAAAATTACGGAATCCGGATAGTCCGGTTTTTTATGGTCCGGAATTCCGGGCTTTCATTTTCGACGTCCGGTTCCATCCCTGCTGGTGTGTTTTTGGTCAGGGATGTAGCCGGATTCAATTCCTTGAATTCCAGACATTTTTTTCCGAAAACAGACTATCGCTACGAGAATGAACATCGTGATCTGCGACGTGTGATGGGTGTCGGCATTGCGATCACTCGTGGCGCGGCTGCCGCATTGTCCTTTGATCTGGCGCTGATTTTGTTGACAGTGTGCCGAAATGTGCTGACAATGCTGCGCGAGTCCTTTGTCGGCGAGGTGGCTATTTGTCTGGGATGGAGCCGGATTTGGGGATACCGGATTTTTTTGTCCGGATTTGAACATTCCGGACTTTTTGGTACGGATTCCGCATTCCGAACTTTCGGACTTTTTTGTACGGATTCCGCATTCCGAACTTTTTTGTCTGGATTTCGCATTCCGAACTTTTTTCGAAAAAAATCATTACCCCCCCCCCCCCCCCCCCCCTTTGACGGAGGCTGAACAATAGAACCCCTCCAATAAAGCCCCCCCCCTCATATAGAGCCAGCCCTATTTAAAGGAATGAATGAAAAACATCCCCCCTCTAATAAAATCCCATCTCTGGTGAGGGATTTAATTACATATAGGGCCCTCCCACAATAAAGCCCCCCCCACCTTCTAATGAAATTCTCCTTTTTAATTAGGTAGGCAGAAAAATAGCACCCCTGGGGCTCTAATATAGGGATGCAACTCGGCAATTCCGCATTTATTAATTTCCGCATCTTTTCAGTATTTGCCACTCGACTCAGCCATCACCTTCCACAAAATTGTGGCCATTACTGCCGGCACATTTGCTGCCATTCATACAATTGGACATTGCGTCAATTTTTACCATGTGGCCACCCAAAGTCAGGAGGGCATTGCCTGCCTTTTCCAGGAGGTGGTCGTCCAACAAAATTATTTTTAAAAGGGATCCCGGAAAATCCGAAAATTGCAAAGCCTCCAGAAAATCTGGCACTTGAAGACAACTGGCGCTGGAAATCAGCCACCCGGCAAACCCGGAATTGGGATACCCGACGTCGGAAAATCCGCACCCGGAAATTCTAACATCCGAAAGTCCGAAGATTGCAAAGTCGCTAAAAAATCTGGCACTGGAAATCCGCCATCCAGAAACCCCGAATTGGGATACCCGAAAGCCGCACCCGGAAATCCAAACATCCGGAAATGCGACACCACAAACTTTGAATTTATTTGGCTGAACATTGTACGAGTTAGGGTCCGGGATTTATTTCAAAATTACAGGGGTTGTAAAATAACCGTTAAGCCCTTTGTTTTTAAAAGAAAAGATTGCTTTTTCGACATTTTGCACTGCTGTTGTCGGATTTTTCGCGTTTAAATCGGATTTCAGAAAGCCTTTTTTTTGTTAAATGCTTTCATCCATCCCCTCAGGCGGTTTTTGGCTCCAACTTTTTGCCATCAATCTCCTACTGGTTTTTCGGCACATTGACCGGCGTCACCGGCATTTTGCTTGTAGCAGTCATGTCCATGTATGTAAATGTGTACCCATCCCCGACAATAATCCCATATTTGGTTCTCTCTCTTCACAGGGATGTATCCAAGATTTGGAGGGGGGTGTACTACCTTTGATCTTGGGGAGGTCGGATACCGAAAAAAGTCTGGATTAAAATACGCGAATCCGTAATTTCTCAGGACCATGAGATTCGGCAACAAAAATGTCTGTAATCACGACAGAACCCTCTATCCCTGACTCTTGGACCTCTTCCCCGCCATGGAAATCCCACCAATCCTTCAAATGCCTCTTCTATCCCAGTCATTCCTACTTGAGGTGCGGGCGAAATTTCGGTTTTCGATTTTTTGTTTTTTTCGGGATTTTTGGCTTTCGGTTTCGGGTCTGAATTTCGGTATTAAATTATTAAAAATTAACCCCCATAGAATTTATGTGTTTTCCGCACCCGCGGTGATGAAACGGGCCTACCACGCGTTCCGCATCACGCACTTGCTCAATGTGTTGCTGTACGCGTTGACCATTCTGCATGGACTGCCCAAACTGTTGGATGTAAGCGGCAGCGATTTTTTTTAAATTTTAAATTTCAAGAAATTTTAATAAATTAAATTGTGACTTTTAACCCCGACATTTCCCACCCATTTTTCAGTCCCCAAAATTTTGGTACATTGTGCTGGGCCCTGTGATCATCTTTATCATTGATCGCATCATTGGCATGCGCAAACATTACAAACAGTTGCGCATCGTTGACGCAGCCATTTTGCCCTCAGGTCATATTTGGTTGTTGAGTTTGACAGAATGTCTCGAGACAAAATGTCCCATCGGCGGGAATCCGACAAATTGTCCCCCCGTCAGCGAGGATAAGACAAAATGCCCTTGACAATTTATCATCTATGGGTCGGACGAAGTTTGCCAAAATCCGACAGATTTCCAATCACTGGGAACAAGACAAAATATTCCACCGACAACGAAACCTGACCAAAATCCGACAAATTGTCCCATCACCGGGAACAAGACCAAATGTCCCCCGACAAAATACTTGACAAATTGTCCAACCACTGGGAACAGAAAAAATGCCTCGCTAATTTCATGTTTGAAAATCGGATGAATTGCGCCAAAATCCGACAAATTGTCCAACCCAGTGGGAACAAGACAAAATGTCCCCCGACAAAATATTTCTTGTTTCGAAACCTGACCAAAATCCGACAAATTGTCCCATCGCCGGGAACAAGACCAAATGTTCCACGAAAAAAATATTTGACAAATTGTCCAACCACTGGGAACAGACAAAATGCCTCGATAATTTCATGTTTGAAAATCGGATGAATTGCGTCAAAATTCGGCAATTGTCCAACCCAGTGGGAACAAGACAAAATGTCCCCCGACAAAACATACCATGGCCGGAAACCGGACAAATTGCGCCAAATGATTCCAATTTTTGCCATTTTTATTCAGAAATTATCTACATCCAATTCAAGCGGCCCCATTCATTCAAATTCCGTTCGGGCCAATGGGTGCGCATCTCATGTCCCGCATTCTCCTGCACATTCAACGAGGCACACGCATTTTCGTTGGCATCGGCACCGCAGGCGCCCACCTTGGAGCTGTTTATTAAGGCTAGTGTTTTTTTGATCAATCATTACTGTGTTTTGTCTGATCACGCGAGCGCCTTCCTCCCCTCCAATTGAACCCCATCCTCTAACTGAATCCCATACACGAGGGGGGCTATTGAAAAACAGGGTAAGGGGGGTTGACTGAGTCGCCCCGATTGAGTCCCAAAGCAAGTTTTTGGATTTTGGGCCACAACTTTTTTCTATGTTTACCAATATCCACAAGCTTGGTATCATTCGAAAGCTCTATGTGTGTAGAATCAATGTTTAAGCAGAAGATAAGCGATTAATCAACTTTCAAAAACTACAATTTTTCAAATGCAAAAACTACAATTTTTTTTTCTGATTAATCGCTTATCTTCTGCTTAAACATTGATTTTAACACCTAGAAGCTTTTGAATGATACCAAGTTTATGGAATTGGTTTTAACAAAGATCAAATTTGGATTTCCAACTTGCTCTGATGAGACTCAATCGGCGGGGACTCGACTGACCGAGTCCGTGAAAAACAGAAACTCACTCTCCAATTAATCGAAAACCACTAATAGAGTCACAGACAGGCGCCAAGAGGAAGAGGATTTTAGGAATAGAGAACCCCATGGGGTTCAAAAAAAAGAAATGGTGATTTACATTTTTTTATCCCTCGGCAGGCGGTTGGCCCATGGACATGGAACTTGCGCAACGAGCTCAGCGAGGCCAAGGACAACGCGTTGCCCTACCCAGTGGTGAACATGAGTGGACCCTACGGGGACGGCAACCAGGAATGGCACAACCACGAGGTGACCACCAGCAGCAGTCTTTACACTCACGTACACCGGAACATCTCGTTTCTCCCCCGCCGCTTCCCCCCCCCCCCCCATCAACGGCTACCATACCTAAGTTCGAACGGTCTGAATGTCGAACCAAACAAAAAAATATCGAACATATGAATGCTAGACGGGTTCAGAGGTAGAATAGAACCAAAATTGGTCGAATTTCGAATGGAATAAAGAAATGTTCGAGTGTCGAAGTGTCTAACAATTCTTTAAGTTTATAGACACTAACTTTTTTTAACAGTGTTCAATCGCCAAGCTTTTGCTTAAGCACCTAAAGAAGGCGCTTCGACTGGCGCAAATTTTGTTTGAATTGGTCGAGATTTAAAAAAGTTACGAATTTTTTCGACATTCGAACAATCTGAGATTTTTGTTTTCCTAGACATACACACAATCTGCCTCCGAGAGTTCGGTATTTTCATTGTTCGACTTTTAGACCGTTTCGACCTTCGAACTGGTAGTCTAACACTCGGGGGGGGGGGGGGAAACGATACGGGGGGGGAAATGATTCGGGGGGAAACGGCGAGGGGGGGGGTGGGGGGGAACGAGGTGCACACCACGTACACACGAGCATTTCGGCTTATCAGAGGGCTTTGGGTTTAACTCAAGTCCGTATCTAGAAGAAATTTTCGGGAGAGGGGGCGGGGTGAATTGGGCAAATTTTCCTTCCTTTTGCTGGTGAAAAACTAAATTTCTCCCATTTCGGGGGGGGGGGGTGGGGGTGAGAATTTTTTAAATTAAAATATTAGCAATTATCCATTTCTTATGTACCTTCTATTTTGTAATAAATTCCACCCCCCCCCCCCGCCCCAAACCTAATGGGTGTATCCTTTTGAGAAAGAAGGCGTGGGGGAGGGGGGTTTAAAATAGAGCCCCGGGGGCTGATTGAAGAAATAGTTCTCAATTTTTTTTTTGTCCGAATGTCCTTCCTTTTTTGATAAAACTTTTAAATTTTCTATCCCAAAACCACGCCAACAGGTGGTTGTGTTTGTTGGCGGTGGCATCGGCATAACGCCGTACGCATCCACGCTGATGGACTTGGTGTTGGAACGCGCGTCGGGCAATCACAGCGGGATTAAGTGCCGAAAAGTTTGTGATCGATATTTTTATTCCCCTCCATAAGAAAGCGGCCCAAATTTTTTTATTGATTTTTTCATTGATTTTTTCACAGGTTTATTTCCTGTGGATTTGCCCAACCCACAAGAACTTCGAGTGGTTTGTTGACGTGCTGAAGCAGGTGGAGCGCCATGACGAGGACGGCATCCTGGAGATACACATTTTTGTCACACAATTCTTCCACAAATTTGACCTTCGAACCACCGTACTGGTATGTGCTAGAGAACGGACAATCGGACCAATCATTTAATTGATCAATTAATTGGTCAATTTATTGATTCATAAAATATTGATCATTAGCCGATTTTAAGCGCGTGTCGATGATGGCATATTGAGATTTGCTCGAGATTCAGTCTTGTTTTTTTCGAAAAAAAAATTTGATCGGGATACCGGTTTTAAATGGGTTTTCTTAATTCTGGTCCCCTTTGGATCGGGATAATGGATTTTTCCGGTTCCCCTGTTGATTCCGAAATCACATTTGAATTCCCGAATCCCGGTTCTGGTCGTTTCCGAAATTTTGGTCTTGGTCAATATCGGGAATTCTGTCATTCCTAAAGCCAGATCCCTTTTTCAGTTTTCCAATCATTCCTTAAAAAATCCCAGGGGCTATTTTCCAACCCCTCCGAAGGGGGAGAGGTGGGGGGGAGTTTAATTTAAGTGTGGGGTTCTATTTGAGGCAGGGGAGAAAGGTGTTTATTTTCCAATCCATCGTGTGGGGACGGTCTCTACTTCATTGTGAGGCTTTTTCAACCCCTCTTAAAAATGAGGGGGACTCTATTTCAAGTGGGAGTGGGGGCTCTATTTGAGGAGTGGGGCTTTAATTAGAGGAGAAAAACCAAATCATTTGATGGCATTTTGACATTTTTAATCCCGTCCACAGTATATCTGCGAGAAGCATTTTCGCGGTGACAACAGCGGCATCAGCATGTTCACCGGTCTGCGTGCCACCAACCATTTTGGGCGGCCCAACTTTGACTCGTTCTTCAAATTCCTGCAGCAGAGCCGGCACCCGGAGGTGCCGGAGATTGGCGTGTTCAGCTGCGGTCCGGCCCAGGTGAACAAGCAAATCCGTCGCGCATGCACCGAGGCCAATCGATACCGAAATGCGCCGTCATTTGTGCATCGATTTGAGACATTCTGATCAGCAGACACACAGACAGACAGACAAAAGAGTGATCAGAAATATGTGAAAATCAATATTTGTCTTTTTATATGGGTTGATCAATTTTAATAATTTTCATTCATTTATGCGATTATATTTGAGATTCGGCTCAACTTCTTTTGAAAAAAAACAAAAAACAAAGTGCTAATTGTCCGACATTAACAATTAATTGGGTTTGTTAAAATTAATTAACAATAAAAAAACAGACTTTTTCGATTTAAATTAATTCATCTACCTAAAAATTGTAAAATAATTACAATGAAAAAAATTTTTACCTAAAATTTCTTTGCATGAATCATAATTATAAGGCGGACCATAGAGAGAGCCAAATCCCATTAGAGGGAGCTTTTTGGAGCCTTTTTTTCTTCTCATCATTCAACGGATTTTCCCTCCCCCATCCGCCAGGTGCCTTTTTTTGGCATAAATTTTGTCTTCCCAATTTTTCCATCATTTTTGCCGCCCCCCCACCCCCTCCGACCGCTCTATTCAATTGGGTGTCCCAAACACGGCGAAAAAAAAAATTGTGGGATTCAAGGTTTTCTTCCATCATCCAAATCTCACCCCCAGGGGCAAAACCCAAATCTATATAATTGGCTGAGCCGCCCCCCCCCCCCCGCCTCACCCATCTAGCAAGCAAGCCCATGCCCCACCCACACACCCGGATATTCCGTGCCGGATGGGATTGGCATTGTGCCGAAAATAGGGGGCGGGAGATGAGTGGGAATATCCCCCGCGGCGGTGGACGGAAGCGAAAATAGGACAGACATACATAGAGACATAAACAAATGTAAAAGAATAAATAAATACACTAAACATCGAAATAAAATTTATTTTTATTTATTTTTTTTCAAAAAAGCCACCCTCCATTTAAACCCCCCTCCTACTGATTTTGAGTACTATTTTTATCAAATAAATCCCCCCCCCCTTTAATTGAATTCCCCTCCTACGACATTGGAATCATAAAAGATAGAGAGAGAGTTTACGAATTTGACATAAAAAACAGAATTTTTCGGTTTGATGCCCACCTTTTTGTAGTATTGAAATAGAACCCCCGGGAATTGTATTAGAGCAAAATACGGTATAAATACAGGCCCGGACCGTGACTTTACTGCCCCCGAGGGACGGCCGGAATAACCTGGGTTTTAAAAGTAAAAATATTATTTTTGGACACCTAAGATATAAAGGGCACAATAATAACAGGTAATCAAATATTTTCATGCCTCATTGCCTACCAATGATTTAAAAATTTAATTAATTAATGTATGCCCTCGTGGCAGCACTTTTATGAGGCAATGCTTGGCAAATATTAATTTATGTATTTACAGTCTTCCAATTATGGCATCGCCTGGGGCAAAAGGATTTTTATTAACGACGGTTATTTTTTGATGCATTTAGATTAAAGAGCGGAAAACCCCAAAAATCAAAAGCCATACCCGTACTCTAACGAACCCGAAACCGGCTCTCGGACCCGAGCAAAAGTACGGTACGGGTGATTACGGGTTTTTCGGAAAATGGCCTTGGCCCGTACCACGGATCCGGCAAAGCACGGGGCCGGATCCGTTACGGGTCCGCTCTCTAATTTAGCTCCAAATAAAATATTTATTTTTTTGCGAGGGTGGGCTTCTATTAGATAGAATACGGTAGTGACGACTTTTTTTAGCCCAATTTTCATTTTTGATTAGAAAACATGTTGATCGGCTTTTCCCAACAAATTTGAAAGTTTTAATTTCGAAATACCCCAAAAGTGCGTCCACAGAATTGTTTGCCCGTCGTTTAAATTTTAGGTCAAATTTTCAATAAATTTTGTGCATTATTTTTGACGTTCTGATCATTTATAAAGCACAAGGACAATGTGCAATTGTTTGAATTTTACAATTTGCCATTAATTTTGTAATTTTAGACAATAAATCAATGCCGCCTTTTTTCCTGATTAATACGAATTTTTAAAATTAATTTTGACCAGACAATTAGGCCATCGGAATCTCTATGTCCGCCCGATCCATAAACACATCTACGCAATTCTTCCCCCGCCAAAATGACGCGAATTAACCCTTAGTTAAAAAAAAAATGAAAATTTAAGTCCCAAAATTATTGGCCGAATTTTCAAAGTTTTTGCACAATTATTTGCTCAATAAATACATAAATATGTTGTGTGTGTGTGTGTATTCTTTGCCGTCCCCGTCATAAAGCACTTTTACTTGTGTACATACATTTTGTTCCCCCATTTGGGGGCCGGCACAAAATGCCGTCGCCGCCGGCGTCGTCCACCAAAAGCATTTTGGTTTTTGCGTGTCCGACGGCGCTTTTAATATAAATACACTGTTTTGTGTGTGTTTTGGCTTTGGCCCCACCGCTGCCGCCGCCGCCCCCTCAAACTTTTTGGCAAAGTCCAGCGAAGCTGTGGGAAGCCGGGGACGGGGGGGGGGGGGATTTGAATAATCTTGGCAGTGCCCTCAAAAAGTTTCAAAAATATTCAAATTAATTTATCTCATTATTTATTAAAAATTTTAAGTAAGGCTGTCAATTAATAGATTTCTTTATTTTCCATATTTCGCGATTTAGGTTCATATTTCGGCATTCGATAAAAATATGCACATTGTCATTTATTTGCCTTTTGGGTAAGACATTTGGTGCAAGAGATCGTTTGTCCAGGTGCCTCGAAATACCGGCCATTTAAGTTTAAAGCACTTTAATTCCTCCATAAATGCTTTTTAATTTACCCCCCCCCCCCCCCCCCCAAATGTGTCCATTACGTATGTTCCACACCTTAAAAGTAGGACATTTTTTCTTGAGAGATCGGACAAATGCCGATAATTGGTCAATAAAAATCATTAATTTGTATCAATAATGTGATTATTTACTGTGCCAATTATCGATTTGTGAAATCAGAGAAAAAACGATAACCAATAATAAGTCCAATTGGATATCAATTTTACTCTGGTCGTCCGATATCTATTTTTTCAATGCGAATCCAAACCAAACCAGTGATGCGAACCCGAACCTGAGGTTTTTACCGACCCAAACCCGAACCCGAACTTTTTCTGGACTCGTTTGCATCACTGAGCTTGACCCAATCTCTCCAAATCCCTACAAATATTAGACAATTTTTTAAAGTCAATTGATGTACTTTGGTGTCCTCGTCGCTCTGTCTCTTTATTCCAACCATCAATCTTCCAAATTGCCTGTGGTGGTCATTGGTCACCACTTTTTATATGATAATTACCTATTTTTCGTCGGTCTTAATTGCACAAATTTAAATTTGATTTTTATGTGTGAAACAATTTGTTCGATTTTCAACGACAGGACATTTTGTCCGTCGGCTCCCTTTGTGAAGTACACACATTTTGTCCGTTTTCTACGACAAGACATTTTGCCCGTTGTCTCCCTTGTCAAATTGTCCAGCTTCAACTAGCGGACATTTTGTCCGTTGACCCCTTATAGTTATTGAATTTTTGCCCGGTTCTAGTTGTAGTTGACCCTTGGTCGAAGGACACATTGTCCATTTTCACTGCCAGACATTTTGTCAATTCACCCATTTGTCTGTTATTGGATTTGCCCGATTCTATTCGCAGTCGTAGTTGTCATCGTCTTTCACAGTGCGCGCGCAACAATCCGCCGGCGTCTTCCATAATCCGCCACCCAACTCATCAGCAGTCCCACCCCCATACTACCCCTGTCCCCCCGACCCCGCTCCCCGACCCCTGCCCCCCTCCCCATATTGCCCCTGTCCTCTCCACCCACTACCCCCCATACTGCTCTTTTCCCTCCCCTCTCCCCCCCCCCCCCCCCCCTCCCTCCACCGCCCCCATACAATCCAATCCATTCATTTAGCATTGTCCTTGTCCAAAACTTGCAAAATGACCCCTATCCCCCTCCCCATTCGCCAACATTGGGGAGGTGGGGGGTCGGAGGTTAAATGCATACACACAAATCGACATTTTTAGGAAATATTTTCGCAACAACAACAAAGAAAGGTAATAATTGTGGACATTGTGTGTGCACTAAATTGACAATTCTTTCTGTACCAGAAAAAGGCATGACAAATGTAACAAATAAGTCAATGGTCATGACAAATTGACAAATGGGCAGACAAATTGACTAATAAAGGACTATTACTATCCAGAAAATTCAAAATCCGGTGGTATGATACCGCATTTCAATAAGCGATATGAGATATGCGGCAAGACTGGAAAAAGTGTGCCGAACTCAAAAGCTTCCTCTCCCTCAAAATCCACAATTTCGATCAAGCCCACCCCCCTAAATTAGAAGCCCCTTTGTTGTATTTTGTTCTTAAAATCAAAAATATTTTGGTCGTTTTTTAGGACTTTTGGGATGATATTAAGACTGTTGAGCATACCGTATTTCCTCTAATTGAAGAACCCCTCCATTTGAAGTACCCCCTCCATTTGAAGCATCCCCTTACGAGGACCGAAAAACAGAAGTACCGGTGCTTCAATTAGAGGAAATACGGTATAGGTATGTACATATAATTCATTATCCTATAAGAATTATTATTATATTCCGACCAAAACTGAATGGTTTGAATCTAAAAAAATATATGTAAAAAATATCTTAATTTATTACGGAAATTTTGCGGATGGCATTTAGGTATTTCTTCCCTTTTTTTAATCGCCGTCAATGTGGGGCCGACAAATTGCGGTGAGCGGGGGAAACATTTTGTTAGGAGAGGGGGGGGAAGAACAAAGAATGTTCAACATTCAAACTTAGGTACACACAATTTTAAATATTTTTTTCTATTATTTTTAATAAATTATTTAGGTAAAAAAGATATTTTAAATATTTTTGGAAAATGCCTAAAATTGCAATAATTCTTATATCCCCCCCCCCCCACGCGCGGGACCCTCCACAGAAATCGACACTTTCTGTCCTCGGGATCTTTGTCATCTTCACACCTCCCCCCGACCGCCCCATTTTGCGACCCGAAATTCGACCCGAACTTTTTTCGGTCGACCTAACCCGAAAAACGACCCTATATTTTTATCTACCCGCGGCAGCCCTGATGCCATTCCCAATGTGCCGGACCGTTCCGAAGTTTCTCGATCCCATACATTTTTTCCAAAAATGCCATCCCCGTCGATCTTCTAACTAGTGTTGTTCGACATACGGGATTTTCGATTGAATTGATTTTAGACTATCTGAATCCAATACCCTAATTATGAGCAAAACTACCCTCCCCCATCTGTTGCCCGTTAAAGAATTTTGTTGAACTAATTATCGTTCACCCCCTCAGCAAATTTTTTTCCATCCAAAAGCACAAGGGTGAACGAATGAATGAGCGAGCACATATATTGTTTGCCCAAAACATTTGTCCAAATATCCCTCCAAGGGTTGAATGGATTTTATTTGGGGAGGGGGGGGGGGATTGAGTTGGATGGGGGATCTATCTGACATTTTCCCGTTCGCTGTGCCGTCCATTGTATTTGTGCGCAGATTAATTTTATTTGCCGGTGGATGCATCGGATTTGGTTTGGATTTGGTTGCGGCTTGCTGTTGGCTTCCGGGATCAAAATTTTTGGCATTTGATCAAACAAACCCAATATTGTTGATTGGCCCCTAATAAACAGGGGTTATGGAGTAGAGGTGCGGCCGAAATTTCGATTTCGATTTTCAGGTTTTTAGCTTTCGGTTTTGGTTTTCGGGTCTGATTGTCGGTATCGGGTTTTTTCCCATTCTTTGGGCTTCCCTTAAAATCCGACTTTGCAAGATCCTACTTCAAGCGTAAAATACTAATCCCCTTAGGCCTAATCTGGTCCCCCGGACAATCCGTGAGAGGACAATCCGTTAATGGTGATTTAAAAGTTATGGTGACCCAAAAAGGTCCACTGCGATGCATTGTCGAACACCGGCAATCCGAGACCCGGAAAACCTTTACCACATACGACTTCTTGTTAATCCGAGACCTGGTTGACACCAGGGATGGTGCCGGATGCCAAAAATGAAAGTCCGGAATCCGGAATTCCGGACCCCAAAAAATCCGAAATCCGGCACCATCCATCCCTGGTTGACACCTGCAAAAATTTTTTTTTGTTGTAATTTTCAGTTTTAGGGGGTGCAGCACTTTAATCGAAAGCATACCCCTTAACAGTTTAATTTTTTGATTTTCGTTAAACAGATTTAAATATTGATTTTTTTTTTTTGGTCATTGATCCTTCATTTTTCAATATGACCTCCTTTTTGACCACTGCTAATTAAAGTTTGGCGCGTTGAAATGAAAAGTGGTGAACCGATGGGATGGTATTTGTGGCGCGCGATTGGCGAATGGATGGGAGGGAATAAGTAATCAAATTACAATTTCTGTTTTTTGCCTGTCTTGGAAAATTAATTTTTACTTTTTATAAATTTATATTTTTTTAATTATTATTTTCCATGGAATTTTTTCATAATTAAACTTGGACAAAAATGCATTTTGGTGGGTTTTTATTAAGTTTTCTCAAAATCCCAAAGTTGCGGCATAAATTTGAGTGATGGGGCGAGCCAAGACCGAAATTTCCCGAGACTGTCGAGACCGAGACTTGACCCCGAGACTCGAGACCTCAACCCAAAAAATAATATTACATTTCCATGTAATTGGGGCATCACTACCTGTATTTGGATTAGAAATTTTCTATTAGCAGGGCCTCGACAAAAAAAAACCGATTTTGTCGAAAATTTTGCTTTTGGCATCCCAAATTGGATCAGAAATTTTCTATTAGCAGGGCCTCGTCAAAAAAAAATCGATTTTGTCGAAAATTTCTCAATTTTAATGAGCAAAAAAATTTTGTGTGTGTCCGAAAAAAGGAAGGCTTTACAAATTCCTCAATTTTCTATTAGCATGGCCTCGATGAAAAAAGCGAAATGTTGGAAATTCGCTTTCTAATGGCAAATAGTTGGCATCCTAAAGTGGATCAGAATTTTCGATTAGCCGGGCATCGACTAAAAAAAACCGATTTTGTCGAAAATTTCGCAATAATTAGCAAAAATTTTGTGTGGAGTCCTAAAAAAGGAAGGCTTCACAAATTCCTCCACACCATTATCATCACCTTTCATACACACATTCATTCTCATTCATTACCGCCCATCAGCGACGAGAGGGCCCCGAGGGGATGAAGGACAACGCCGGCGGGGACGGCGGCGATGGCGGCACAAAAGGTCAACAACGACCACCCACAGACAGAGGGGTGGGGGGGGGGACGACAATGTCCCCTGGGGGGTCACCCGCCGCCTCGCGCAGCCACCGACGGACGGACGACGCGACCCATCCATCCAAATCCGTCCGACACGACCACCGCGCACCCGCGCCGCCGCCGCATTATTTTCCATTCAATTTCCAGACAGGCGCATGCCCCCGACCCCACCACCACATTCACAATTTTTCATTCTTTCATGGTTTCACTCTCGGCCCGGAGACCAACCAACACCTCAACTTTGCGGGGAAGTCTGACTGCCCCTGGGGGGACATAATTTTGAGATCCGCCGACTTAAAAGGGGGCAATGCCTCGCACTGCCCCTGGGGGGACACAATTTTTGAGATTTTCTAACTTAAGAGGGGGCAATGCCTTGCGCATACCTAAAACTTCCGACTATTTGAACTCAGGGTTGCCCCGGTTTACCCGAAGCGGTCTTTTTGTCAACCCAAAATACGTCCAGAATTTTATTTGGCCGAACCGGACCGAAGTCCGGGTCTCGACTCGGAACAATCTTCATTCAAATCAATATTGCTCCGGGTTACCCTTGACCCGTCCAGAACTTTTTTTGGCCAACCCAGCCCGATATCCGGGTTCTAACCCAGAACAATGCCGATCCAAATCCGACGACCTCCGCCCGCCAACGGCGGTTTTCACTCATTCCATTCAATTTCCAGGCGCACCCAACCCACCACACATATAGGTAGAGGTGTACTTAGGTGGATGATGGTTTCCAGAGACCACCCCTCCCATTTTGTGGAACGACCTAACCCCGGGGGGATTGAAGAGATTGGTTGTGGGAGGCGAGAAGAGTCCCACGCGCGTCAAAATATTACAATTACCTTACCCGCTCCCTCCCCCCCCCCCTAAAAAAGAAAAGATTTTCCCTTTCCCGGTTTCGTCAGTTTGTTAAAATGCTCTCGACCCGGAACCCTAACCCGAAATGATTCAACGCGGCAAAAATACAATTTCATCCAATTCGAATACCTTACCCGCTCTCACAAAAAAAGAGAAAATATTTCCCCTTTCCCGGTTTTGTCAGTTTGTTAAAAGCTCTCAACCCCAGAACCCTAACCCGAAATTATGCGTGGCGGCAAAATACAATTTTCATCTAGTCCGAATATTTTATGCCCCTCCCCCCACTTTCTCGGTTTTGTCAGTTTGTCAAAATGCTCTCGACCCGGAACCCTAACCCGAAATAATTCAAGGCCTTGGTTGTATCCATTTCCCATGAAAATATTGCCGTGCGCGACCATATCTCCAAACATGTACATCCATTCTCATTCACACTTTCGTGTTAAGTCTTCATTTTCTTTTCTTCAATTCTTCGACCCCCACCCCGCGCATGCCCCCCTATATTGCCCCCCCCCCACCCTCTCAGAATATTCATCCCCGACGGCGGCGGGCAAGCGGATGAGATGCGGCGACGACCTGCGCAGCATGACACAAAAATGTGTGGTGATGGTGGTCATGTCATGCGATATCGCCAACATAAGCCGATTGGCAAGCTCATTACTATACCTAAATATGTGTTGCAGGATTTAAACAAAAAATTTTTTTTTGAAATTCCCTAAGCTTTTCGGCCCAAAAAATTAGCATTTTCTGGAAAAATTAAGCAAAAAAATCACTCATAAAAAGAGATTTCGAATCATCACTACCTACATTGCACAAACACGAGCTTGGTAATTTTAAAACGAAAAAGCTGGACCTTTTGACCGTTGGGCCTTTGACCAAATTTGGCTTATTGGACCTTTTGTCCGTATTTGGCTGTTTGGACCTTTTACCAGTTGACCTTTTGTCCATTATACCTTGTGTCCATTGGACGTTTTGACCATTGGACCGTTTGTCCGGTAGCCTTACTTGACAGACCCCAGATTTTCTTGTCCCCAGTCGGTCAGGGACCAAATCCCAATTTAGAATCTTCTCATCTCCATTAAATCTTATTTTAGGAAAGATTTTAGGCGGGCTAAGAGACTCGAAAATATTTTTTGTAAAGAGTTAGGCCTTAACACCCGGCACCCGACATTTTGGGCCCCCATCTTTGATTCGAACCGGAAAATTTTTGGGCCTCCGTCCCCGACCCGGGTCCTCGGCCCGCGCTCTGACCTGCTGCTGTTGGTCAACACCAACCCCCACATTTCTTGTCCCCAATAGGTTGGAGGGGGGGGGGGGATTAATCCAATCCCCACATTTCTTGTCCAAGTTAGGTCGGGTGGGGCGGGGGCGGGGGGGAATTAATCCCCAATTTTTAAAATCGTCATCGCAATTCGCATGGCGAAAATTCAACACCATCCCCCGCCAGCATTGCGTCGTCGTTTGAATTTGTGTCTCCTCCGTGGCGCGAGTCAATTTCATTTTGTGTGTCCCCATTGCATGTGCATTTCCCTGGAGGGGTGTTCCCCGCCCGCCCCTCCCTCGCCCAAACCACCGACTTTGCCCTCTCGGGCAAATGCACTCAATTATTGCGCTCCTCCCTCCCTCCCATTGCTTCTCCTCCAATTGCTGTGCTCTCCACCCACCCCCGCGCCCCGCCCGCCCGCCCGCCCCTTCCCCTTAAGCGACGGGGAAAGTGCCGCCGACCGCCATCGGCGCCCCGCCGGGGGTACCCCCGCCCCACTCGCTGCCATTTCTACCAATTCCACTCGCCCCGCCACTGGCGGGCGAGTCACTTACCCTTTCTGCTGATGTGTTGTTAGCACATTGCAAATCTCTCCTCGTGTTGCCGTTTGATCATTTTTTAAAATATAAATTAATTTTGTGTAATTTGTTTAGGAGTTTTTTGGGTTAAAAAATTGAAATGAAATTTTATTTGCAAATTTTAATTATTTACTTGTACCAATGCAGTTTAGGAGTCACGCGATTTCAGTTTGGTACGCATTCATATATTTAAAATCCACCTCTATTTGAGGCCTTCCCCTTCAGCAGAACCCCGTCTCCCAAAATGCCCCTCTACTTAAACCCGTCCCCTTCAATACAATCCCCTCCAGGTTTGGTGTGGCCGCCGCGTATTTCTGGCCTCTTTTAATGCAAACTTTTTTAATTTTTAATTATTCGTTCAAATTAATATGCTTATTTTTGAATCTATTTTTGTCTATTTATTTTATCATTTACCCAATTTTCCCAATTTTAAATTATTTTTTTAAAATGTAAACAAATTAAAGTAATGCATTCGCTTCAATAAAAATTTTCCATCCCCTACTATTTAACTCTTCGAAAAACATTCACCCAAACACAATGGCACTTTTACTGCTTCCGTTGCTTGCCTATGTGGCCGCCCAGCCGGACGGCATAAAAAAGCAGCATCACCAACAAAATGGTGGTCGCGGCGGCGGCCAAAGTTTTAGTGCCAACAACGACAACAACGCCGACGGCGCCGCGGTGCCGGAAATCCGACGGGCAGTCAATGGCACTGAGGTGGAAAATGAAAATTTGTGGCATTTTTAACAAATTTTTTAAATGATTTTGAAATTAAATTTTCAAAAAAAAAAGTTTATGCTCGAATGCCCTCGCGCTTCGCATCTCGTCCGAACACATATGGCACCGGATTTTGAACATCCCCAACTGGTCAGGCGATTGGATTGGGTCCATGACGGTGCGCTGGTGGCCAGCTATCAACAGGTGGTTTTATAACTTAAAAATACATTTCGCCAAAATATTTTGCATTTTTTCAAAAAAAAATTTTTGAGTGCCTGAACCCGTATTTTAAACGCTTTTCTGGTGGCGCCTAAAAGATGGATAAAAAGACGCCAAAGGGCAAACTTTTTCATAAAAAAAAATCAAGCACTATTAAAAATTCATTTAAATTCTCAAAACTTTCATGGCTCGAGTGCCCAGCCCGAAACCCGAACTTTTTCCCGACCCGATCTACGAAATAATTAATTTAAAATTGCATCAAATACTTTTCCATTGTTGCGTGCCCTTTTTTTGTCATTGTCCAAAAACTGTTGTGTGAGTTGAGTGCGTGCGTTTTTCCCATTCCCACACACTTAGCAAGGTCAATTTTGGCATTGGCATACATTTTGGCATTGTGTATTGTATTTTTGTATAAATAAAGGGACTGGGTAGATTCGGCCCCGCCGATTCGGCCCCGACGATTCGGCCCCGCCGATTCGGCCCCAGACGATTCGGCCCCGGGACGACTCGGCCCC
>JAKKIK010000153.1:0-45222 GCA_024500135.1 Heterodera carotae
ATTATTTAAGCATTTCTGAACCCTAAATTTTTTTAAAATTCCTACTTTGGTGCCCAAATTTCCTGGTGCCCAAACTTCCCGGTGCCCAAACTTCCCGGTGCCCAAACTTCCCGGTGCCCAAACTTCATGGCGCCACATCCATGCCACAGTTGTTCAGTTTGTTTTATTCATGTTCATGGATTTTAATCTGGCATAAAGTTTCTCGCAGAAATTTAAAATTAAAAAATTTATTTCTTAAAAATTACACAGTGAATTTCGAATTAAAAAATTTGACGAATTTTTTCATTAGTGTCAAAATTAGTGTGCATAACATTAGGCCCATAAAAGGTTCAGTAGCTTTATGCCCTGCTGCTGCTGGTTGTGGAAAAACAAACTAACTTTTTATTAATTTTTAATATTCAATGACATGCAAAATAATTTGCATAAATATTTTGTTCAGCAATCGGTTATTTATGTATTTATCACATTTATTGTGGCCATCCTTCGATTCAATATGACTTGCAGCAGTTGTACACCTCACTAGCCACTCCGGTGACAAAACAATAAGACTTTGGCGGACATTTTGGGGTCATCCCATTGCATTGCATGATCAAGCCTGTGGTCTGGTCTTTGGTCGGAGAATTCCCTGGGGGACAAACTCCGTTTGTGCCAGCTGGGGCTAATTTGCCCCCCGGCATTAATGATGATGAGGAGGAGGACGAAGAAGAAGAGGGGGGTGGTGGTAAGGAGGATGGACGCTGCAGAGGAGGGCCGCTGATTCGGGGCTTGGCATGCATTCTGATCCGTCTTGGCATTGAGGAGATCGGCGGAGTCGGTTGGGTGGAATCTGTCAAAGTTGGCAATTACTGACTGATTATTGTGCGTCATCAATCACTTACCACCATTCGACTGCTGTTGTTGTTGTTGCACTTCTGCGTCCAGCAGGGATAGTTGCGCAGGAGGGAGCATTCCGCCGCTGTTTTTGTTGCTGTCCTGCCGTCCCCGCCCCCGCTGCTGTCGTTGTGCCCCATCGGTGCAGTGACTGTCCTCCTCCAATCGGAAGTCTCTCTGACAACGGCATGACCCTTCGGCACAGCTACAAAAGCATATGTACTGTACATGTTCAATAAGTTTGTTTGCATTGCTTGTGCATACACTGAATTTCCCATGCATTTTGTCTCCGAGTTGCATAATTCTCCCGGCTTCGCTGCTTTTGCTTCGATCATTGGCGGTTCATTAGATGGGATACAAATGTGATTTCGCAGGAGGGGTTTGACGGCGGGACATTCGCAAACCTAACAAATAAATGTTATTTTAATAATTTAGGCTATGGCATTTATTCGTTACTTTATTGTGTTGGTCACAAATTGAGCCTCCTGTACATATTTCGCCACTCGAACAGCTTTCTGATGGACGAGAATATACTCTTTCTAAAACCAAAATTAAAATTGTTTTACCAGCGCATTTATTTTCACTTTTACCACCATTTTTTTAATTAACATTTGTTTTTGTTTTTATCATTATTATTATTATTGTGAGTCTATTTTGCAGTACCACTGCTGCTTTTTGTTGACGCTGTTCCTCTCATTTTCTTCAAAATTATCAATTTTGCTCGATTTTCGTCATTGGTTGAATTTAGAAATTGTTCGCCATCCGTGTTATAATTCCGCACTGTCATGGTAGGGTTAGTGCCATTCGTCGTTCGTGAGATTCCTTCAGCGTTCAGTTTTGTGCCGTTTTGAAATGACGTTGCTGAGACATTTAGCCCGGCCATTTTGGCATTCGTTGACATCGGATTTTGTGGTGAGGACACAACAATTTCTTCCCCCGTTAAGTTTCGGTTGATGAGCGACATTTGCAATAATGTGGCATTATTATTATTATTATTATTATTAGCATTGGTTAAACGTGAAGAAAGCGAAGGAGCAGCTGTTGTTGGCCATTGACCAGTCCAATTGGCCGATGTTAGCTTATCCGTCCATTCATCTGCTATTATTGTATAAAATACAATGAAAATGATGCTTTATCTGCGGTGCCATTGGACCGTCCATCAAACAATTAATTAATTAAAGTGTCATTTGGTTAGGTAACGTTGGTTTAGTCATCATTACTGTCATTCTTCATTCATTAGTTTGAATGTTGTTCTCTCCCTCATTTTACTCTCTCACAATCACTCTCTCTCTTCCACTCTTCACTCTCTCCCTCCTTCCACTCTCTCTCTTCCACTCTTCACTCTCTCCCTCCTTCCACTCTCTCTCTTCCACTCTCTCTCGCGCACACACTCTCTTATCCCCTCTAAACTCACTGATCGGAGTTGGTGCCCTGCTGCTGATCTCCCTGTCATTGTTCTGTCTGTTCTCCGTTGTCGCCGTCGGCTTTGACATTTTGCGGCGCTGTTGCGCAATGCTTTCACAATTTGCGCTTGCCGGCGATGGCCGAGTGCCGGCCGGACACAAGCAAAAGCCCTCCACGCACGACGATCCCCCGGTGCAGGTGTCCAACGGTCCTGCAGTTTTGGTTCAAGAAAATATTGTCTCACGCGATTTCAATTCCAAAGTTGGCACAATTACCGCATAATTCTCCGGGCACAAAAATTTTAGTGCCTTTCGGATTCTTCTGACTTCGCTGTTGAATGAACAATGAATCTTTTGGCTGAATTGGATTATTGTTTTTTTTTGGAAATTAATTTTAAATTGCATTACTTTCCGTCGAAATTCGCCGACGGACAAAAGAGTCTTATTATTCGACGATTGTGGAACACAATTTGTACAATTTGCAGTTGATTGGTCATCATCTTCTGCTGCTAAGGGGAAAAGAATAAGTAAAAGTAAATGAAATAAATGCAAAATTTGGTTTAGTCAAAAAACATTTTGAGGGGTTAAGCCAAATGCAAAAGCACTGCAAAAATAGACAAAATGTGCAAAAATAAATGTGTCAGATGAAAAGGAATTCATTCCTTTTTTGGGTCGAACCTTTCACTCTCTTTTCTCCCTTTTCTTTCTCTTCCTTTCCTCCTTTCGATGATTTCCTCCAAATTTCTTTTTCTATCGAAAAATTTCTTCTTTTCTTTTCAGCAGAACTGTGCTCTTCGTCTCCTCCTCTCATCTTCATGAATGAATTCCGGTGCCGTCTTTGCCTTCTTTTCTCTAAATTTAGGCATTTTTTGTGAATGATTCATCCATTATTAGACTGACAATGCCGGGACTGTAATGGCCCCTTACAAATATTTCCCTGGAAAATTCAGTCCCTCGTTTAGGCTTGAACTCCTTCCTACAATTCTCTGCTTGCTGATCAGTCGTTTCACCTTTCTCTCGTCCATCCGTCTTTTTTTCGTCGCCATTTTCATTTTTACCATCCTCCTTCACACATTTGGTGACTCCGTCCACAAATGCCAAATGATGGCCACGAAAGGTGCATTGGCATTTGCCGAAAAAGCATTCGGCGCCCTCTCCGCACTGACTGAACGCGTCACAAAATGAGCCGGGCAGAATTGGCACCACACTGTTGCTTTGAAGAGGCCGAAAATTGTCTGCAGCTCCTTCAACGCCCATCGGCTCTCCCAACGCGTAATCCCATTCCAAATCCATTCCCAAATCCGCTTGTTCCTCTCTGTGCTCATCTCCATCCTTGTTCCTATCGCTCGTCTTCTTCTTCTTCCTCTTTTGCTTCTGTTCATTTGCCATTTCCGTCTCTTCCTTTTCCTCCGTCTCCTTCGGTTCAATGGCAATTTTGGAAGACACTTTTTGCCGTCGGCGATGATTTGCTTCTTCAACCGAAGTGTTTGACTTAGCTTTGTGTTGCAGTTGCCGCGGGGGCTGTCTCCGACGAATGGCCGCCCATTTTGTGCTAATTTTGGGCACACAATGCCCTTCCACGGCGTCGGAGTCTCTCTGAATGCAGGCACATCGACCATTCTTACACCAGGACTGTTCAGCACAGAAATGAGCACTCTGTGGTCAGAGGGAGGGCATTTAGCGTTAGATTTCGAAACAATAATTAAATTACGGAAATGCATTCTTCGCCCGGAAGTCTGATTCTGTTCGTTGGAACACAGATGGACGAGTACAGCTGCAAAAAGCCGTCCTTGCAGGCGCAGCGACGAGCGCCAGGCGAACACTTTGCGTTGAGCACATTGGCACAATCCGAGTCGAAATGGCATGACTAAATGTAAGTTGAGGGGGGAGGGAGGGGTAAGCCGATAACACCTCGGGGCAAAAAAGTGCCGGCATTGGGTCAAAGGTCGGGATCGGCTGGTCGCGAAAGAGGCTCAAGGCCAAGGAGTACAGGGATGTCGGGGCTCAACCCCATGTTTTAAAGAGAACAATATTTGCATTTTGAACGCACCTCTCCAAGCGGAATTAACTTTTTGGCCATCGATGAAGAAGCCGCCGTCTGCACTTCGCGCTTTATCTCCATTTGCCTCTCGTCGCTGCTTCTTCTCTGTTCCCTCCGTTCGTCTCCTTTCATTGTCCGTTTCCTCAATTTCTTTCCCTTGCGGCACTTTCCATTCCGTACGGTCCAGCCAACTTGGCACACACAGGCATTCAACCCGGGCGCACAAATTGCCCCGTCGGCACAAAATTCACCGCTTGCGCAAGACTCCCCGGGCAATGCCAAATGTACGCAAAGACCATCTGAATTCAGGCGAATTAAGCATGTGGATATTCGAAAAAAGCTTACTGATTAGTTTGCGATAGGCAGGGCACTTGCAAATCTTTTCATCGCCACAAATGGACCCAGAATCGCAAATAGTTGCAGGAGAATGACACTGATCACCAGGCTTAAACGGGAAGAAAATTGACTTGGGGATGACCATTTGTATTATGTGGTAACCTGCGCAACTTGCATTTCCGGCCTTCGCGGGACGCATTGATTATGCTGAAAAATGAGTCCAGGATGGCATTGACAAAAGGGGCCTTAGGGGGGGGGGGGGAATTATGTGATCAAACTGTGAACAAAAGAAAAGAAAAACCCAATTTCTGCACAAAAAGCAGTGCCGCTGATCGGACGCAAGAGGCGCCGTGAACACAGCGACTGTTGGAGAAGCACGAATCGAATGGGCGATGGACTTTGTGGAGCAGTTCAGACGGGGCGGCTGCGGGTGCAGGCTGAATGTGCCAGGGATCACATGGATGCCGTGCCCTCAATCAGCTATAGGTCGGACAATACAATACAAAACAATATATTGGTACCAAAATAAAATAATACTCTTGTATTGTTAGGTACTGACTGATTCGTGGAAATAGAAGAAAACCCAAACCTATAGAAACCAATATGTATTGTTATTGGTTGGTCAAATTTTACCAAAATGCTATTGACCAATATATATTGATTGTATTGGTTGGTCCGAGTTTCCGATCTCTACTCTCACTGTCAACCCAATTAATCACTTGCCATCATCGATTTTCCCGGCTCATTAGCGCACATGCCCCCTCTTTCAACGTGTACACCCTCAGCACATTGGCACCAGCCTCTCAAGCACATTGAGTTGCCTAAGCATTGCCTTTCTTGGTTGCCGCAGTATTCGCCAGGCATCGCAACTTTGTGCCCTTTTTGCTGGCCGTTGGAATAGCCTTGCCCAACAGCTTTGGCTTTGTTGTACGTTTTGCCCTTGACGTCTTTTCGTTTCGTCAATTTCATAGTCTTTGTCCCTCGCGCGGTTAAATGTGCCGGAAAGTATTGAATGGTCGGCGGAGTAATGTGAGCAAAGTGCAATTGTTGTTGTACTTTTGGGGAAAATGAATTTTGATCTGAGGTGAAGCCAATTTGATAAAGTTGTCCGTCGTCGAGCTGTTCAGCCTCACTCAAATCGTTTCGTTCAAAGCGTTTGTTGTTGTGTCTTTGTGCCGAAAATGGTTGCCGCGCTGAAGCAATTGTGCCACGGAGAATGGCATTTTGCATTGTGTCCAATGAATTGTCTCCCAGCAGCAGCGATTCGTCCATTCTCTGCTCAACCGCCGCATCTGCTGGAAGAAAACCCCCAGCAGCAGACATTGGCGGATATACAGCTTGCAAAGGTGCGACGAGGTTCTTCAGCCCAACGATTGCCTCCGATGCTTCTTCCCTTTCTTTGTCGGCATTTTCTGTGCCAAAATTCTTCCTGCTTTTTTGCCACAACAAAGCCATCGTTTCCGGGGCAATGTACGCCTTGGGGTCGTCGACGACGGGCCGAGCGGGCGGCAGACAGAAACCGTCGATGTGCTCAAAGCCAACTTTGCATAAACAGAAGCCATTGTCGCAGAAGGCGAACTTGTGACAGTTCGAGCTGCTCAGACCTAAAATGTCGTTGAGTGTTTATTTTGTTAATATTGACTGCAATTGTCCCCCCATTCATTTGTCTTTTAACCCCATCCAATATGCCTGGGGGCGGTCCTTCACTTTCACCTTTATCACTCTCGGATATATAATGTTCACCCAACTTTGTCCCCACTTCACTCTTAGTTGGATCGGGATCCCGACTCCCCCCTCCCCTTCCCCGCCTCGAATCGGGGGAGGCGTCTGTCTATGTCATTGTTAACCCACAGAATAAAGACATGACTGTTAGACAACATCTCGGGGATGTGTCTTTAAATGGGTTTGGTCCATCCCACAATCAATATAATTGGTCACATTACATTCAATTCCTTTTGAACGGCGAGCAGCCACACAAGCACCCTAAAACAGTCAGAGGAGATAATGAATGGAAAAGTTTGAGGTCGGGTTAGGGAATGACCCACCGATGGTCCCTATAACCCGGACTGCTGGTCGGGTTAGGGAAGGCCCGCCGATGGTCCCTGCAACCCGAACTGTTGGTCGCCCTATTTGTTACGGCATAGCGACTCTGAAGCTCACTTGACAGCTCTTGTATAAGGATTATAATTGTTGGGAGGTTTAAAACGCTGTAGGGCGATAAGATTCTTTAAAGGAAACGGCTAATGGCTTGCTGTTAGCTTAGTGAAAAAGTTGCCCATGGATTGGATAAGTGTTGTGGTGTTTGATGTACAAATTGTTGACCGACCTGATCATTTTGCATGCCAACGGCACACTCACACACCCCGCTGAATTTTCCACAAATTGAGTTCCATCCGCAAGCTTGCGCCTTTGAACAGTCTTCTCCCACAGCGGCGACGGGACGCGTTGGGCAACGACGGCGACGGAACGAAATTGGACCAAATGAAGATGAAGCAGATCGAATGCCGCCAAATTTGGCACGACAATGACAAAACTTGTAGAGAGAGAGAGAGCAAAGTTCAAAGAAAGAGTCAAATAATGGATTAATGAATGGAATTACCCCGTCAATGCAAAAGGCATTAGCCTTGCATTGTTCGTCCAGAAAGCATTGCTCACCCAAGTTAACCTTGGCAATTTGACAGAGCCCGTCAATGGGCCTAAAGCCGGGCCGACAAATGCATAGCCCCGATAAGCAAATGGCACCGCCATGGCAATTATGCCCAGGGGCACAAAAATAGCCAGGTTGGCCTTGAAGTTGTGGTGGAGAACTCATAGAAGACAGTTGGGAGAACAGAGCAGTGGAAGAAAGCGGATTCGGAACAGATTGATGAAAATCCTGAGCAGTAAAAGCGGGTGCCGAACCTGTGGAGGAAAGATTGAACCTTGAATGGAAGGAACAGGTTGAATGGCACTTTGAAGAGATGAAGCCATGCCAGGAACAGATTGAATGGCACTTTGAATAGATGAAGCCGTTCCAGGAACAGGTTGAATGGCACTTTGAATGGATGAATCCGTGCCAAAAACAGGCGGCGGAACGCCGCTTTTCTGCTGACAGTTCGTTACGCTGCTGTAATGGAAAAGCAACTGTCAGCTGACCCTTTTGAAGCTGTTCATCAATCATTCAACCTTTCACCGCCACAATCTTTTCGCACTTTTTGAACTTGTCCAGCCGTTTCATTGCTCTGTTTTTGTTGATCAATGAGTTTGACGAGCAGTGATCGCATATCCGGATCAAGCAGATTTATGGACATTTGATTGGCCGTTAAAATCTGCTGGAACTTTCCCTCCTCAGCCGCAGCTGCTAACGCAGCAGGGATGGCATAAATGAATTTGTTGGTCCCCTCGTCTTTGCCGTTACTGTCGTCCAAAATTGCATTGCTATTGCCCAAAGGTATTTGGACGACTGAGGTCGGCCCGGAGACGAATTCCGCTTTCGATGGATATGCCAAGACTTGCGTTGTAACTGCTGCCGGATTTGCTAATTTGACACATCGCCGCAATTGCGTGTCTATTTTCTGGCCCCTGAGGGGAGATTGATCGGTGGCCTTTGATCGGTCGATTGGTACCTCACTTTGCACATTGGCATTTGCCCTTAACACATTTGGACTTGCCCAGGCAGTGCTGTCCCGGCACACATCTCTTTCCCGGTGTGACGCGTTGCAGCACGTCCACATTGGCACATTCATTGCCAATGTTCACCAAGCCATACAGACACACGCAAATGCCGTAAAAACAATGCGATTCGCCAACACAGTCCAACCCTTTCTGCGTGTCGCATCTGCCCCCAGGCAATACCTGCAAAGTAATGCAAGTGATCAGTCAATGAGTGTGGGTGATCGATCAATCACTTCGTGTATGATCTTGCGGCACATTCCGTTTACGATGGTCTCACCCTTCTGACATCGGCACACGGCACGGACACATTCAGTACGATAGGGACACTCCAAGGAAAGGCTATACGAAAAGAGCAAATGGAAATCAAATGCCTAATCCGATCATACCGACACATTGCCCCAGGCGAAACAGTTTTGGATGGGATGGGATCCTGCAGATTGGGATCATAAGCCGTACTGACAGACGACGAAATGTCCTTGGCCATTGATTCGGGCGAAAAAAGTGGCGAATGCGTGTGCATTTTGTGGACACTTATTGGCAATGCCCGAGGCGGAAGACACTCATTACTGAACAAAGTGTGTTCTGGAAGAGAACAAAAATGTGTGTTGGCAGCAACAAATTGTGCCGGGCACCAAAGTGCCCAACAAAAAGCAAACGAACCCTCGGGGCAACTGCAAATGCCATTGCGACATTTTGCCCCGCCGGCACATTCCATGCCGCCCTCCACACAAAGTTGGCCAGGGTCCGCCATTAGCTGCTGCAGCTGCTTCTTCTTGTTGCTTCCGCCACTGTCCCGCGCTTTTTTGGGCCCCAAATCCAACACGCAATTTGTCGCTTCTCCTCCCCCCTCCGCCGTTTTTTGCTGTACAATTTCCCCCGGGGCGCAAATGCAAATGGATTTTTCACTACAAAATGCGCCGCCTGTGCACAATTCGTCCCCAGCACAGCTAAAGTTTTGTTGTTTATTCATAGATTTAAATATTTCGAAGCTAAAAAGATTGTAAAAAATGTTGACAAAAAAAAAATTATGGGCCAATTGGCCATGGACATTTTATGAGGCATCGAAACATAAGCAACGAATTTGGGTGCCGTAATAGGGACATCCAAAATGTCGACCTTTCACCGGGCCTCGAAGTTTTTGTGTGCCGCCGTTCTTTGCCCTCCGTGCCGTCATTCGTGCCAAAATCGTCTCTTTGGATTTTGTCCAGCAGTTGCTTTTCCTCACTGTCTTTGTGCTGCTGCTGATCACCCTTTTCAGTCTTTTCAGCTTCACATCGATTTCCGTTGACAATTTTATGATCGGATGGACACGAACAAATCTGTCAAATCAAATCCGAAAGTGCCTTTGGGCAATTAAACTTTTTCGTTACCTTCCCCGGTCCGCAAATGCTTTTCCCTGTGCATATTTCGCCATTTTGACAGCTCTGTCCCTGGTGTGCCATTGTCTGAACGCAGTGGCGCCTTTGTCCATCCCCCAAAAGTGCCATTTTCATTCCTTGCCGACATTGGCATGCGCCGTTTAGGCATTTTGATTGTTCTGAGCATATTTGGCCCGCGGAACAGCGGCCGCCAGGACTCTGACGACAGTGCGTTCTTTCCACATTGGGCATGGATCCGTCGGTGCAAATGCAAGACGAATTACGGCACACGGAACCGCCCATGCATCGGTCACGACTTTGAACACATTGGGCACCGATGGCGCGGAAGGTCGACGGCACGCTTTTGCAGGAAGTTACCTTTGAAGGCATATCTTCGAGTGCGTTTGTTACTGATACTCACCGTGGGGCATCGACAGTGTCCGTCAACGCAAAAGGCACCTTTCGGGCAAAAATCCTCCGGGGAACACGGTTCACCCTCGAGGCGATGGTTGTGGGGCAAACTGTGCCGCCGCCGCTGCATCATTCCGTCAGTGTTCGTCCGACTTGGCGATGTGTCGTCGTCCTTCGACTCTCTTCTCTGGCGCCCTCCATCTTCCACCTTCTCTTTTCCACGCCGTCCTGGAAGGCCTCCGCCGTCTAATACGGCACTTTTCAACAGTGCCAAAGTGCTGAATATTTGTTCCATGCCGCTCATTTCCGTCTGCCCAATTCCTCTCAACTTTTCTTTCACTTTTCCTCCGGCGTTTGTTCGATGTTCAAAATTTGTTACTTTGTCTGACACTCTCTTCTCCACCTTCTTCCTGCTTTCCTTTTTCTCTTCTCTTTCACTGTCCAACGCTGTCTTTTTGGTGTCAAATTTTTCCCCAAATTCTTCAAAATTCAGCACACAATTGTCGCCTATCAGCTTATTTCGTCCATCGCTTTCACATCGTTCACACTTCCTCCCTTTTGTGCAAATAAATCCCTTCTGGCATTGTTCATCTCGCCAACATTCATCCCCATTTGAATTGGTGTCATTGGCATTGGCATTGATGGCATTGGCACTGTTAGCATTTGCATTGATGGCATTGGCACTGTTAGCATTGCCTTCTCCCCCTCCATTTCCATTTCGATCGTCCAAAGAGGGCACAATGTCTTCCCGTTGATCAATGCACTGCTTCTGGAACAGATGCAACGGCGGATTGCACACACACTGCCCCTCAAAGCAGTACGAATCGGCAGAGCACACGGGCATCAGATTGGTAATGTTACACCTTTCACCAGGCCACGCAATTGCTGTGAGTGATCGAGGGGAGTGCGGTGATGATAATTATGTTAATGATTAAATTGGGGGAGGGGATGGGGGGATTTAGGCAAATCTGATCAGCAAAATGGTAAAACCGATGGAGTGAATAATTGAGGGGGGTGGGGGAGGGGGTGAACACGACAAAGCAATTACTGGTGGTGCTAACACGCGGATACTGTGATGGGAGGGGGGGGGATTCAATTTGGGTGTACTGACCGGCGATGCAACTCCGACCGATGGCTGTGGAGCCGGGCGGACATACGCATTGGCGGCCAATGCATCGCGTGCCCGCGTAGCCGGCACTACACTAAACCCAAGTGGGATTAGCTTAAACCTCGCTATATCGATGATAACCTGCAAATCCGTCTCGCAGCCGCGTTCTCCCGGATAAACAACTTCAACAATTGTGCATTTTTAATTTAATTTTCCAATTTTTCAAAAATGCCACCTTTTTCACATCTGTTGTCCACGTTCACATGCGTGGACAGACATTGGCATGTCGGCGGTTGTGTATTTCCGTTACAGTACGCTCCTTTCTGTGGTCAAATTGAAGGACAAAAATTACGGTGGAAAAGCGGGCCAAAGGCAAAATTCGACGACGCACCAAACAGTCGCCATTCAGTGAACACTTTTCGCCCACTGATGATGCTTCTTTCCATTTCTTTCTGTACTTTGGCGATTCAGAAGATGTGCCCTCGGCCGATGAAATGGACACCTAAACAATTCATTCATTCTTATTGCTAATTCCCATTTTAAATCGGATTAAAGGATTGAGATGGACTCATTGGAACTCTATGTAATTGACTCTCCCTCGAGATTACAAAATAGAACCTCCGGGGGCTCTATTAGAAAATGTACTATCTGATTCCCATTGATGCCTTAACTGACCATCACTGGTGCCGTTGTTTCTGCAGGTGCCGTCGTTGTCGTTGTTGGCATTACCGTCGCTGTGCCTTCAGCCGGCTTCGTTTCATCCGGCTTCACACAGCTTCCATTCTTCAGCAATTCATTGCCCTCCGCGCACAAACAAAGTGCCAATTTTGGATGGCATTCTGTTCCCTTCGCGCATATTTGTCCCTCATTGCATGGCTCGCCAGGCCCTTTTCCAATAAATGTTTAAAGCCAATTGAAGCATTTGTCCATTTTGGTCTTCCTTTATCAGTCCCTACCGGCTTCTTGTCTTGTCAATCTCTGACATTGCCCATTCAGTTCGACCATTGGCACAGCACATCGACATCGGCCCTTTTCACAGCGGGCATTTTGGTCGGCACAAATCTCTCCAAGATTTTCGTTGCATCTTTCTCCAAGCGATGCTTCAAATAATTAAAAAGCATCTCTGTGATAAATTTAGTGAAATGTCCAAATTATAAACCTTTAATTAATTGGCCATGGCTTCCCAAAACGTCCTTCTCAATTTGGCCACCATTTTGCTCAAATTTGTCTCCATTTTGCGTTGATTTCATGGCACATCGGCCTCCTCCATAATTCTCCATGCCTTGAGGGCACATACAAATGCCATGTGACGGCAAACAGATGGAGCCGCCACCGCAAAGTTCGCCCCGAGCACAGCTCGAACCCGGGCCAACAGCGGCGAGCAGTGCAGCGAAAGGAGTGCCTCCGACGGCATTCAATTGGCTTTGCAGCTGCTGATTGGCAGTGGGGCGAGAAGCCCCGTAGAATGGATGGACGACGGCGAACTGTCTTTGCTGCTGCTGCAGTTGGTGCCGTTGTTGTTGGTTTTGAGTGCCGTAGGAATGGTATGTCTGTGACGGCATCATTTTATGTGCCCACAATACAGCCCCCCCTACTCAATGCTTTCCAATTCGCTCACTTCTAGTTGTTGTGTTGGAACCATGGCGCAGTACAAATTCTCCAAGACGGCCACCGTACCAAACGGACAAAGACAGCGGCGCTGAGTCTGATCACATACCGTACCCCCAATGCACCGTTCCCCGAGGGCACATGACCCATTAAGAATGGCTAAACACATTCATGGACAATAATGAATGAATGATCACAAAACAATTTTAAAAATGCTGACCAATTCGGAACAATTCATTTGAGTCTCTGTTCACTTCGGCTGGCAGGGAATTGGCTGTGCACTGTTGGGTTTCGTAAGCAAAATGCATTTCGTTGGGACAAAAATGACGTTCCCAAAAGCCGATTGATCTTCATCAAATAATGAAAAAACGGTGATTACATACACAGGTGTTAGTGGTAATCAATCAAATCATTCACATACGGAAGCTCGGCAAAACGCCGACATTGGAAAAAGGCCTGTCGATCGGTTGAGTCAGCCAAAAAGAGCAAATCCGCGCGGGGGTTACACAACGACGGGGAGAAAGAGGGGGATGAAGCGAGCTGAGAGGCTAAACAAAAGGGATTAGCTTATTTGGACTGTGAAGGAAGAGATGGACGACGACAAACCATCGGCAGATGCCAAACATTGGAAGAACACATTCATAAGGAGGAGGAGGAGGCGGCACGACGCCGAAGCGGCGGAAAAGCGGAAGAAAAGTGCGGAAGCGAAGATGGATGAAGCGGAAGCGAATGCGGATGAAGCGAAAGCAAAAGCGGATGAAGCGGGGGATGCCAAAGTGAACCCAGTCATTATAGGGGAGAAAGCATTCGGAGGAAAGAAGAAGCAAAGAAAGGAACGAACTTTGGGGCAAAGAGATTAAAAGTAAAGCGCAAACGAACGAATAAAGCACAAAAGCATTTATTTTATGTAATCAAATCAAATCAGCAGAGAGAGAGAGAGAGCATTCAGCGAAAGTGCATTTGTCAAAAGTGACAAAACGGACAAAAACGGACAGACACTTCGACCACCGACCGCGCAATGTTAGCCAACCACTCATTCATTCACTGATTCACTCGGGGGGATGTCCCCCCACCAATTGGTCAAGAGTATCTGGAAATGGCGCTTTTCGGCAGTTAGCCAACCGGATTAGTGATTGATGTGCAATTCAATTGCTGGGTTGGATTTGGATCAAATGTCCGGTCACTGCAGCACTGAAGGATGATCGGAATTCAATCCCCGTCCCCTACTTTGGCCACTTTTGAATTTGGTCGCCTTTTCATCGTTTGATTGGAAATTCGGACCGCTTTCGATGAATGGGCGAACAAAGGGCGAGGCGAACCCAATGAAGGCAATAAATAGGCCACCACTTCAACATCGGACGAAGAAAAGCCTCGCGATGACCGCCGCTATAGCGTCAGAGCCTTTTTCTCAAGTGCCCGCTCACCAAAATGTTCCGTCTTGGCCGATCAATCCGAACGGGAACAGCCCCCGGGGCGAGGGGGAAAAAAGGGGGGGGGGGGGGAGGGGGAAAGGGGGGAACATTGTCCGAAATGACAGAGACGAAAACCCCAAATGTGGACGGGACCCAACGAAAGTCGTGCACATTAAATCACCTAATGAAAATGTAATTAAAAGATAAAGTGATATTGACCAAATGGTGGCATTTTTTCGAGATAGACAATCATATACTGTATATTTTCACTAAGTCATTTTTATTTGTGTCAAAATAATTAAAATATAATCATTATTTCTTTTTTTATTTTAATGATAATGATAACGATGCAAAACATACACACAAATGGATAATTGCCCCACGCATTCATTAACGGAATTTGTGCTTTTATTTCTAGTTTTTAGCTGCCGGCCGATGATCCCCATTCATCTGTGTCAAGGTCAGCAGGCAGCAGCACAAAAAAGGATTTGATTCTTCCACCAATCCCTCCCCCTCCTCCTCCCCCAAACTTTTCTCCCTCTTCTCTCCGTTTGCCGTCCAACAGATCCCTATCTCACTCCCTCCCTCTTTTCCCCTTCCCCCTCTCCTCGCTCGCACCCCTTCTTCCTCCCGTCTCTCTCATCCCTCCTGATCCCCCTCGCACCCCTTCTCCCTCCCATCTCTTTAATCCCTCCTGATCCCCTTCGCACCCCTTCTCCCTCCCATCTCTTTAATCCCTCCTGATCCCCTTCGCACCCCTTCTCCCTCCCATCTCTTCCATCCCTCCTGATCCCCCTCGCACCCCTTCTCCCTCCCATCTCTTTCATCCCTCCTGATCCCCCTCGCACCCCTTCTCCCTCCCATCTCTTTCATCCGCCCAGATCCCCCACGCGCCTCTTCCCCCTCCTGTCTCTCTCACCCTCTCCCCCAAATCCCTCCCTCTCACCCGCCTCTTTCCCCTCCACGTCTCCGCCTTTTTCCGATTTGCCCGCCCCCTTTACATTTGCTATTTGAATGATGGTGGCATTTTTCTCGCCTATTTTGACCCCATTTGTTGCTTCTCCTATCCTTCTTTCCTTCCTCGTCTTTTCCCTCATTTTCATATTATTTTTGTTTTGACTCAATTTTATTTGTTAGCCATTGTCCAATTCTTCTGAATCCCTCCCCCGTCTCCCATATCTCTCCCGGTTTGTTCATCACCAAAATGGATGTTCTGAAAAGGATTAGCCCCGAAATTGAAAATGTGCCGACCATTGAAGGGTTAAAGCTCATCCGGCCTAAGGTTTCACTACTCGTTTAAAGCTTGCACAGCTTTTGTTTTGAGGTGTTCCCGGACGAAAGGGGATTCTTCAGTGAAACTTATAACGTCGAGGAGTGGCGGACAAAATTGGCATTTGGGGAGCAATTCATGCAGGTTTTTATTTTGAGATGAAACGTATTTTGATAAGCAGAATGATGGTATTTTGATAAGATTATGATGGCATTTTGTGGAGGGATTGATGGCATTTTGATAAGATGAATGATGGCATTTTGTGAAGGGATTGATGATTGATAACATTTTGATAGGGAATGAATGGTGGCACTTTGGCAAGGGGTTGAGAATGATGGCATTTTGTGAAGGGATTGATGAACGACCAACCATTGAAATTCCAACAAATATATTTATGTTTGATATAAGGACAACCACTCCTTCTCCAAATTTGGCGTAATCCGAGGCCTTCATGCTCAAAAGGGAATGGGCAAATTGGTGACAGTCGCTGTTGGCAAAATTTATGGTATTTTTAATTAATAAAAACAATTTTGGTTAAATACTAAGAAAAAATCCCTCTGCCAATGAGAAGCACAGCGGATCAAATTTGTCCTTCCCCTTAATCAGATGTCGCCGTCGATGTTCGCCGTGGGTCGCCCACATTTGGAAAATGGCACGGAGTTTTGTTGGATGCCCGTGAGAAAAACTTCTTTTGGATACCGGACGGCTTTCTGCACGGCTTTCAAGTAACTTTTTAGGGAAAAAGTGCCGAATCCTTTAAAAATCCGAATCCGTTCCAAACTAATGATTAAAAAAGCATCGACCATTTTTTGCAGTGTCTTTCTGAAGAAGGTGCCCATGTGATTTACAAATGTTCGGCAGTGTACGACCCCAAAACGGAATTTGGCATAAATCCGCTCGATGAAAAGGTTACGCCGATCCGAAAAATTGGCATTTCGTACCAACAATTTTTGCACAGATTGGCATTGTTTGGCCAATTCGCGACAAAACAAAATGGATAATCAGTGAGAAGGACGCAAAAAGTCCAGCATTTGTCACTCTTTTGTCAGCACAATGAATAAATGGAAGAGGGGAGACGGCATTTTGCCCCAAATTAAATGCTGACGAGAGAATGTGATAAGCAAAATAATGAATGATTGTTCCCTTACTAACAAATGATTTGTTTACTTTGCGTGCCAAAATGCCATCAAATGCTTCCGTTTTATTTTTATGAATTGCCACAATTTGAACCCATTATTTAATTTAATAATAATAATAATAATATGTCATAACTTTGGTTTTTTCTCTTCATTATCCAAATGTCATTGTCCTTTTGTCCATTCTTCAATTGACCTGTCGGCCACTCTTAGGAGAGTATAAAAATACACCTTAACAAATAAAATTAAAATAACTGAAATTTAAAAAAATGTGTCGAATGTCCGAATGTCAAATCGTTCAAAAGGTCGAATAACTAATAGTCAAAGGGTATTCGAAATAAGAATTTCCATTTTAATATTTGCCCATAATTAATTTTGTTGCCTTTTTGCCTTTCATCTCTTTTTCAATTTATGCGCACCACGCCGACTAATTAAGCGCAATTATGGCACAAGTGGTCGAATGGATTGGTTGGAGAGGTTGTGCATGGAATTGCTTTGGCTTGGATGGGTTGTTGTGTCTGCTGCTGGAGGGGAGGACAACGAAACAACAAAAAAAAAACAATCATCCGACCAAATCCCCGTCATCCCTTCCAACTGTTCACATCCAATTATTCGTGCTAAAACCTGATTGATGAGACATAGGGATGATGCCGCTGCTGTTCAATGAATTTGAAAAATGATCTTGGCGGGATTTATCGCGCGTGGGTACCAAGAAAATGGTCATTGGCGAATTCGTGGCGCAAAATACCAATGGACGGACGGCCGCACGGAGGCGGATGCCGAAAATGCCTTTTTTTTTGGCCGATTGAAACCCCTCAAATAACGACAACAACCGCAGTGAGAAGGCGAATGGGTTTATCGATGCTTTGATCAGTCGCGTTGCAGCTTATAGGGGGATATTGGCGGATTGAAAAAGTGCGTCGGCTTTTCCTCCTCCATTATCCTTTCCCCCCTTTCCCCGCGCTTTCTCCAATTTCCATTTTTGCATTAATCTTCTCCCACCCCTTTCCCTGCTGCTGCTGCTGCCGCCGCTGCTGGAATAACCCAAATTGTCAGTGCAAAGTGAAGAATTCGCGAAATGGAAAAAAACGGACGGAATTCGAAATCCACGCATTTTATATCCATTCATTCATTCATTATCCACAACCTCTTGCAAGCAAGCCTTTGTGTGTGTTTGTGCATATATCAATCATCAATCAATCAATTAATCATCCGATCAGTTTGCCCATCATCCATTCTGCAGCCCTTTTAATTCTTTATCAGTTCATCACCAGCATACAGCAGCAGTGTCTGATTAGCACCTTTGTTCATTGTTCCCCCCCCCCCCCGGCCCACTCTCTCCCCCCTCCCCTCCCTGCCCCCCCCCCCACTTTTTAATCCCTTTCATTCTCCCACCCCTCGAAGAGACACTTCTCACCATTTATACAGAAAGAGAGACAGAGAGATAGAGAGAGAAAGAGAGAGAGATAAGAAAAGAGAAATAATAGAAAGAGACTAATAATAATCCATGGTGGATTAATGAAATTGATATTTTGTTTATTAATTATTCAAGCGCAGTCATAAATTAATTAGTAATTTTTTATAAGCACATCACACATCGGCATCTTTAGTCGCAGTAAATGGCCTCAGAAAAAATGTACTCCATTGACTCATTTGAAATTCCGCGCCCAAAATTTGTCGGAATGCAATTTGTTCCGATTCAAGGTCGATATGGATACTATCAGGTTGGACAAATTTGTCAATATTAAGAGATTGGGGTTCGGCGGTGGCGCAAAATCCCAAAAACTCCGATTAAGACTGTGAACAAAAGCGTGGCGATCAAATACGGACTGAGCCAACAGCAGCAACAGCAGAGAAGGCCGACGCTGCCGAACAATTGGATGGCATTGACGGAACGCCAAAACGCGGCACAGCGCCAGATGAGCGCCGATGGATTGGGCACATTGGAGAGGGCACCAAAGACAGAAGAGAGAGCAGAGCCGACGCCAGATTATGACAAGGAAGCCGGGTGAGCTGCTGACGTCGAGTACTGAAATGGCGGGGTGGTGAACTGCTCGAACTTCCTGCTGATATTGCGGGGGACAAAAACAGCGGGGGAGGGGTGAACTGCTCGAACTGCTTGCTGGCCGAGAACATAAAATAGAACTCAAGACTGAATGGCTTTCTCTTTTCAATAATCAAACCCTTTTATAATTTGTCAAAGTCCAAATTCAGAAGCGATCGAATTGCTGTCCCTAATGGACGTGCACCTCCTGCGCCGCCTTTGCCTTTGTCGCTGATTCTGCGCCAATCTTTGCCCGGCAATTATCAGCAGCAACGAATAGGGGGAAGGGCACAATCGGCGGCACTTCGGCAAGAGTCGGAGAAGCAACGCAACTCTTATGAAATGATGACCAGCGGAGCAATGAACACTTTTGAAGGCAGTACTTTTCGAGAAGAACCGCCGAAGAAATCGAATAAAACCAAAACGGTGGTCGATTTGCGACTGTAATGGGCACAATTGGGGCGGGAAACAATCGGCACTTTGGGCGTGCCGTACAATGTTTTTCGGATTCGATTATTTAAAAATTCCATTATTATGATTTTTTAATACCTATTTATATTGTACATTTTTTAATGTGCCGTAAAATCAAGACAATTGATCAGTGTTCCTTTTTTGATTGAAATTGTCGGCGAACAGGCCCAAAAGTAGGGAAGTCCCAGATCGTTGCGCGAATTGACGAAAAACCTTTGATTTTTGGAAATTTAAAAAACATTTTGGGGGGTGAATTCGCAATGAATCCTTAACAGAATATTCATGTGTCTAAAACTGACCATCCGGAGAATCTTTGGCGGGCGCATGAAGCCGTTTTGGTTGAATTATCCTCTCCAAAGGTGAGAAGTGCGATATCATAGAGCAGCGTGTGACGCGGGGACAGCTCCTCGGAATGGTTGGACCAAAAGTGAACACTGACCTATGGGACGGACGTCCAAAAAGTTATTCAAATTTGGCGCCTGACTCACCGCCAAAACATGGCCGTCCTGAAGTGGAAACCTTGACTGCCATGGGCTTGGGCTCACCCTTCTCAGTCCGGGTGCCCATTTGTCCAAAACACTTTTTTGATGGGGAACATCCCATAAAGGCTTGCATTGTGTCAACAAAGCTTGTTGACCAACAGCTCCATTCACATTGTCGCCGGGAAATTGTAATGAAAAAAAGGCCGACTCGGGCAGAAAAAGGGGACGGACAATGCGACGCTGGGGGTTAACCGAAATGCAAAGCTGTATCAGGGAGGGGGGAGGGGATTAACAGATAAATCCATCCATGCCGGATATTACTTGATTAATTTGCGGAGGCCAATGATTAGGCCCAATCAGTTGGGTGGAGAAAATGAGGACGACGTTGAGAAGGATGAGAAGCATGGAGAAGCACAAGGAGAAGCCGAAGACGGCATAATGAAAGAGAAGAGAGAAATGAGCGACGAAGGATTTGGCACATTTGTGCCGATGGGAGAAGGAATTGCGACTGCACGAGTAGTGGTGAAGGCACGGGAGGCAGCCCACCGAAAGGCAAGCCAAGCAGAGGAACAGCGATAGCAGAACACACAAAAGACGTCGTACGAAGGCACAGAACAAGTCGAAGCCCTGGGGGATTAAATATTCAAAATAATATTTAATTAGCCCTGGTGGGATTAAATATTCAAAATAATATTTAATTAGCCCTGGGGGGATTAAATTATTCAAAATAATATTTAATTAGCCCTGGGGGGATTAAATATTCAAAATAATATTTAATTAGCCCTGGGGGGATTAAATTATTCAAAATAATATTTAATTATTAATCCGTCCAAGCAAATACCTTAAGCATTGTCCAACTCAACCAAAAGCCGCAACATTCTCTCAGAGAACGTTGCATGCCGCTTTGTTTGTCGCCCAAGTACAAAATGCCATCGCCCCTGGCCGTCTTCCCGCGCTTCACTCTGTACACAACGGCGGCGGCTTGGCGAATTGGCCACCCTTCGTCCAAGGGATTATTGACTTCGTCTTGGGAAACTGTGCAGGGATCTGCGCCGAATTGGTTGCGGAATGACTGACTGCGCGAGGGCAAGGCGGAGGCGTTCGGATCGCGGGAAGAGCGAAAGATGAGACGGGCATAAGCGAAGTGGAGAAGCACCAAACGCCAACACAGCGACAGGACCAAGGCCAGCGAGGAGAGAAGCAGGGGCCAAGTCAGTACCTAATGGGCCAAATTGGACGTAATATTGATCGGATATCAGAGGATATTGATCGGATATCGAAGAGTCGATCCCCTTATGCTCAAGCAATACATTTGGTCCGGCACACCGACAGGGAGCCAACAAGAAAAAGTTGACCAAAGTGATCGGACCGTCATGAAGAAGCATGAAGAGAAAGGCGACACGGAAATTGTTGAAGCCGTACAGCCATTCGAGAAAAGCCTTCAGATGATTGACTGGAAATTTAATCCCTCCCGACCGAAGCTTTACCTCGATGATTACAGAGAGCCCGTTTTTGTGTACCGTAATATCCAATCGATGTGCAAACGCATTCTCCACACATAACATCTTAAATTAGCAATTGAATTGGATGCCCTTAATCAAAATGACCATCAACAAAACGATTAGCATAGTGCCGGAAATAGCAGCTATGACGAGGATCAAAGCGAGCCAAAAATGGAGAGGGAATGAGCTGAGAAATCCGTGGAGAACACAGTAAATGTGGAGCCAATTGAGGAGAGAGTTCTGCGAGTAGACGAGCAGAGAGATGGCGTAGAGAGCATGCCGAAAGAGGAAGGAAGGGAAGAGTTATGAGAGTGAACAAATAGTGCGGAGGACGGAGAGGCAACGGCAGAGAAAGAGAGTGTCCTTTCATTTCATTTCAATTTACAGTCACATTGTTCGAGAAGTGAGCATCGGAATGGTTGGCGACGTGGTCGAAGAGGCGAACCCAGAAGCATACAAATCGAGCAGCACAAGAACATTGCCAGCTCGAGCGGTGCTGCTGATGGAGCGGACGGAAGACATTCTTTTTGAATATGAAAATAGAAGAGAATATTTCCTCTATTTAAAGTTAAAAAACCCTCACTAATAAAATCCCTAAGTTTGAACCCCCTCCCCCATTGTAAGGACCCGAACACTAAATTTGATCATTCGCACATGGAGTTTTCAAAATTGCTTTCGGATCAATTGAAAGTCGACTATGGGTCAACCCAGCAGCAGACAAAATTAAACAAGCGCCAAATTTACACTATTTAATTGTCAGATTTTTCTAAGCACGAGAAGCAAAACCCGGGAATGGGACCGCAAATGTCGGGACACGCCCGTTCCACTGCAAAAAAACTGACACAGCAGGAAACAAATTAAGAATTAAACGATTTTATATAATTTAGAGCTCAAACGGATGGGAAAGGAAAGGATGGGACGACATCCGAATGCAATTGCAACTGCTTTAGGGTCAGCAAAATCCCAAGGGCAATTAGGCACGAAATGCGGGAGAAAAGAAACGCAAAGGAAAGGGGGGGGGGGGGAGGGGGAAAGATTTCCGGACAAAAACGGCGGCACATTCATTCCGTTGGAAGAATGGAAGGCATAACAAAACACAGAAGGAATTTTAGCAAAATTTATAAAATCAAAACAAAAAAAATCATTTTCAGAATCAAAAAAATAAAAAAACAGGCGCATTCATTCAATTTGTTGGGTCAGTCATTTGGCCAATGACTTCCCACCTCCCGCACAATGCGGCGCCGGCACTTGCTTTTCGCCCTCCCATTCGGACGGAATTTTGGCTTCAATTCGCAGTGCGTGGATTTGGTCGCGCAATTCATCCGCCAAAAGTTTGTTAACCATCCGCTGACGCTAAACAAAATTAAACGTAAAGCAACAAAAATGCATATGTAAATATTGATTTGAATGATTAAAAGCAACACTTATGGCGCAGGTACTTGAAGTTGAGTCAGTCCAGCGAATTTATCAGAGACAATTTGGACCTAAAGTAAAGATGGGTGTTTTTAATAAGAATTTAGGTTAACGATAAAGCGATTTCATTCATAACCACTCGAAAATGTTTATTTTTATTCCATATTTTGGCATATTTCTGTACGTTTGTAAGCCTAAATTACCGCACAAGTTCAAAGAAAAGCAGAAAACCACTATTTATTTTAGAAAATCAAAGGACAAACCCGAAAATGCTTTTCCGCTCCCTTTGGCACATTATGCAGTCGACTCTCGCATTCGACCTCCAAATGTTCGGGCTAAAAAACGAAAAGAGAGAGTAAATTAAGTAAGTGTCAAGCATAAAATGAGAAACCGTAAAAAAGTCGGCGAGTTTTTGTCTGAGCGCAATTGTCGTTGGTCCTTCGGCATATTGGGAATAAAAAGCACTCATCGAAAGTTGACAAACTTTTATTCTGCCAATGTTCCACATAAACAGCTTAAGGCAAGAAAATAAAGGCACAAAATGATGGACAGCAAAACAGTGAAGACATTAATATTTTAAAGGAATAAAAAATGATTTAAATTAAAATGTAAGGGAATTACAATGTGACCCGATTTGACGGACACAACTCAAAATCGTTCAAACAATTTTTTAGGATTTCCTTGGGGGAGATAAAAAAAATAAAACCAAAAATAAAATAACGCCAAAGCATTTAATTAATTAAACAAAACCAGCAGAAGAAGAAGAGAGACCTTTCTTTTTTATGTTTGGTTCCACACAATGTGATGCTTTCCATTGTTTAGGCCAATGGTTTTACATAAATAAAGGATCAAATTAATTAATTGTTAAATCACTCAGTAGCAAGAACAAGGCATAAACAAACAAACAAACAAACAATATAATACTTCATAATATTAATGTGTGTAAAATCACAGACAAAATCGAACAAAAAACAGAGAAAAAGAGGGGACAAATTTGGCAAAATTTACAGAAAACTGTTGGCAATGGATGCATGGATATGCTACATACATAAGCTAGCTATTCATTTGGATGCTATTCGTTTTGACTGTCATTTAGTGGTGGTTGGTTGGTTGGTGCTATTTGCTTCCTATTGCTGTGGTGCGGCGCGGCGGTTGTGCCGGCGGCGCTGTCTTTGCCGTGCCGTTTTTTTGCCGTGCCGTCTTTGCCGTGTCCCCCGCTGCTGCTATTGTGTTGTGTTATGTTGTGATTGAGTGTTGTCTCCACATTTATTTTTCTTCCCTACTGCTTCTACCGCTAAGTTTCGTCCGTAAAATACTGAAAATTAAATTGACATTAGATGAGATTATTCGCGCGTTGTTTGTATGTGATTTGGTCGCCCACTGATTTATGGATGAGCGAGACGGAGCGTTTTCTCGACGGCAAAGTCCATCCCGGATCAGCTGTTCCCGGATCTCCGACTGTCGCATAATGCCCAACCGCAGTCGGTAGTCCCGAATGGCTGCAACCAATGGCGACTCTTGACGCCCCTCTTTGGCATCTTTTGGACGAACAGAGCCGGTTGCGCGGAATCTGAGGGTGTGTGTTCTACTAAAAGCCATGAGCGTATTTCACTTAGCCCGGACCAACCGTTGGAGAATCTTCGAGACACAACTGTGCGTCACACACAAATATCTGCCAGAAACGCAAAATTCAGCATCAGATCCCACCATTGGACAAGTTTACTTGGAAATGTCGCAAATCTTCCACCCCTCCTGAAACAGCTCCACAATTTTCTGTCGCTCCGCCATCGACAAGGGAAGTCCGGGGGAATAAGTGCGGCCCAGTTGGTTGGTTCCTGATTTTGTAAATGGCTGACTAATAATGGTCAAACTCATTTTTGGCACCGGAACTCCTGCTGTTTCCGGGTGAGTCTGGCGACGTCATCGCTGCGTCTGTTGGCGCCATTTTGTTCGCTATGTCTGTTTTGGTTACGCTTAGTTCGGTTAGCACTGTTCTGTCGTAGAAATCAGCGTTTCCAATGCTTTTAACTCCGAAAAGGGCAGGTGGTTGGCCTCCTCCATGGAGGCATTGCTGCTGAAGAGGCGACCCCTCGAGGGAAGAATGTTGGGAAGAAGCGGACGGACTTTGACCGGCCGAGGACAACAAATATGGCATTTGATCTTCCTGCCATCAAATCATTCGGCTTTTATTTGCCTTTTTCATCAATGCGTTTACCCTAATTGAAGCGGAAAAAGAGGGCATCATAAGCATTTGAGTGCTGCTCATCAGCTGGAAGGAGCTGTTGCTGTTGCCAGTCATTGAGATCATTGGACAAAAATTCGTTGATCCGCCGCAAATGCCAGTGCCATTATTATTGTTGTGCTGTGCTTCTTCGGCGGAATTAGCGGCGCCGAATTCGGAGCCGACAACGACCAATTCGCGCTTCACATTGCCCACCAACGGAGTCAAAAACATTGGGGACGACGAAGACGAAAACGGAGGCGAGAAGGAACGACGGCAAAAGGGAGGCGGCCTTTTACCTTGGAGCTCGCCCTGCAAATTGAAGACATTTTTTGTTCGTTCGTACTTAAAAAGAAACGCCCATTGCCCCCGGCGGGCGCGAAAAGGGCCAAAAAGAAAGATCAAATCAAATGGAATTAAAATTGTGAGTTAATGACAGATTGATTGGTTTTTGCTTGGTCCATCGTTTTGCCTGCCCAATTCAATTCTTTTCCCATTTAATTTTCATCAATTTGCTCAGGTTTTATCAGCAAAATGATTTTTGCGCGCATTTTACCATACTCCAAAAGGTGCCTCTCTTTTATTAATGACTAATTTCTTTCATCAGCGACCCCTTCTCTTTTCTCTTCTCTCTCTTTTCTCAATTTGCAATGGCCAAGAAATAAAAAAAGAAAATAGAGAGAGAGAGAGTGAAAGAAAGAAAGAAAAAGGAAAGGTAATATAATCCAATTAAAAATTACTGAGACAACGGAGGGGTCGATTTTAAAGTGATTTTGGTTCAGTTCAGTTGATCCGTCCCAATTGAGTAAGGGCTACTCACCTTTAGCCACGCATAAAAATCCCTCTCCAAACTTTCGGGAGTTGAAATGTCAATCAGAGGCTGAAGAGGAGGAGAAAGAAGATGGGACGACGACCTATAGGAGGAAGAGGAGGAGGAGGAAGCCGAAACGGGACGACCATTGCACAACAACTCTTCGGGTTCGCATTTAATTCGGCAATTTGAAATGGTCGGCCTCGACACGGACGCCGACGGTGGCGATGAATGGCACTGCTGCTGCTGCTGACGAGAATGGGTGGCACTGTTGTTGCTGGCTGGGGGGGATGACAGCATGAAAGACAGTGACGAACACAAAGGCACCAGGTAAGCCTGAACAAATGACGGGGCGAGTAAATGGACAAGTCGAACAAACGGTCGGTCAGACAATGGTCTAAAGGCCATAAAATGAGTCGAATTTTGGTAGGAATTCCCTCCTCATCCCCCGAGGGCGTAAGGTGTACACATCGCAACAGGATCAGCGATCAGCAGTGGGCAACAGAGGCCGAGCAAAATTAATTTGTCTGTCAGTCTCTCCGCCCATCTCCAAATACATATATATCATTTATAAATCTCTGCCCCGCCGTTCATTTCTTCTTTTTTATGCCCTGAGCCTACGTAAAAGAGGGGACGCTGGGGAACGACACAAAATAGGCCCACAACACAACGGATCGCGCCTTAGGCGGAGACCGGTTTTTGTACGATTGGTTTATTCCGCCATCGCCGCCGGTTGGGTCAAAGCGCTGATGGCTGACGGGGCCGCGCGAGCAGTGAAATGGAAGTTCCTGAACTTATGCAAATTGAAACAGTGAAGGAAGTTGTGTTGTGTTTTGATGCGGGGACGTTTGAAATTATATAAGAAAAAATATTTTTACCTTTTAACTAAAATAATTTAATTTAAAAGTGCAAATTTCGAAATTTAAAAGTGTGCAAACGGATCGGATCGGTTGGCATAATATTGAGCCAAAATTCATCACCTTCAGCAGAACGTCGGGAGAATAAGTGTCCACTTAAATTGCGCAATGGCAAAGTGTGCATTCGCCCCAAATGTGGGGCATATTCGTCCAAAAATAGCAAACGTGAAATAAGCTAGAGGCGGAGAGAATGAAAGAGGAGAGTATGACGAACAATTGGGGATGGGGTGAGAAGGAGACACTTTTAGCACCCACTTTGGCAGGTGATTGGAGGGATGGAGGGAATGTGGGTGGTGAGGAGAGCGAGTGGGCGGCGGGAGGGTGGGAGAGACACTTCCAAATCTGTCCGTTAGCACAAATATATCTCACTCAGTAGAGCACAATTGCGTGATCAAATGGGAGAGAAGGAATTGGGGGGAGGGAGGAAGAAACGGAGACAATGGACAAAAGGATGAGATGAGGAGCGAACAAGTTGACCACCATTTTGAAATGAATGGGCCCAAAAGTTGGACCAAACTGCCTCCTCGTCCTCCTAATCCTAGCTCTTCCCTAATCCTTCCTAGTCTCGCTAACTTACCCCTCCCCTCGCCCCCTAGGGCACCCCTCCTCATCCCCCCCCCCCCTCTCCGACCCCCCTCGCCCCTAGGCCCTCCTAACCCCTCCTCGTCTCTCTCCCCACCCCCCGCCCTCTCCCTCGGCGCCCCTCATCCATTTCACTTCTATTCAAAGTGCGCATGGGACTTTTGAGGAAATTTGGCTCCTTCCCCGTAGTAAATTGACTCAATTAAGTGAATTTGGAAGGAAGGTGAAGGGGGGGGGGAAGAGAGTGATGAAAGGAAGTGCGCTCTTTTGCCCAATTGGGAAAAAGCGGGGACAAATGAATGAAGAGAGTGATGGAGGAAGGGAGACAGGAAGAAGAGAAACAGAAGAGGATGGCTGAGAAAAAAGAGCAAGAGGGAGAGAGAGAGCAAAAAGGGAGGATAGGAAATAGGAGGAAGAGGAAGAGAAAGAGGAAGAGAAAAAATTTAAAAAAGGGAAAATTTACTTTTAATTATTAGTTTCAGTTTTGGCATCTTTGTTACAGCACTTCCGGGTTATGCTGCCTGTCCCTTAAAAAATTTAAAAGTAGTAATGGAGTAATAAAATATTATGTCAATTTGTGATTAGATGCGATCAGATGGCATGCCGTACATTATACCATTGATCAGTGAATGACCTTGAAAATACCAAATAAAGAATTGGCGGGAGAGGGAGGAGGGGAGGGAGGAGGGAGGAGGGAGGGTGCAATTTTGTGATGAGGAAGTACAAATTGTGAACCGACTGACTCATTTGTGGAAATGCCCTAGGGATTTAAAAAATAAATAGACACAATACATAAGACAATTAGAGAGGGAAGGGAATGAATTGCCGCGGGTGTCATTGGTTTTATTTTGAAAGAGGGTCAAAGAAAACAAGTTTGAGGAGCATTTGGAGCGGGGACGGGAGCTGGGAGAGTTGAAATGGTTGGGATGGCAATAAAATGATCGGACGCCTTGGGAAAATTTTGTGGGGGGACGAGGGGAGGGGGGACGAGGGGGAAGAGCGTAAAACAATAATAAACGAGGGAATAAGAAGAAGAGACAGAGAGAGAAAAAGAAAGACAGGGAAAGAGAGAAATAGAGAGAGAGACAGGGAGAGAGAGAGAAAGAGAGTGATATTGAGGGACATAAACAGAGTTTGTACAAGCTTCAGGATCTGAAGAAAGCACACATAAAAGGTTTTTGGCTTGATGGATCGAATCCATTGGCATCTCTCCCTATTCTATGGGCAATTTAAGCTTAGTGTATGCCTCTTTAGCTAAAATATGGATAAATCTTTCCTGACCAAGAGATGCTAACAAAACGATTTGTAGGATTTGGGTCAATCTCCGGAATGAGAGGGAGGAGGAAGACAATAGGGAATTGAAAGCGGTATTAATGGTGGTTGATCATTGGAATTGGGATGAAATTGTGGCGATGGAATGGCAATTAGCAATCTGAGAGGGAAAGTGATGTGATGATCTGATGATTATCGGCTGAGAAGAGAGGAAAAAGCGGGTGCCGCCGCCGGTTGAGGGGAAAGGAGAGAGATATGGGATTGTGGGATGGATTGTGGTGAATGGGAGGGGAGATGTGGAGAGAGAGAGGGAAGAGAGAGAGAGAGAGAGAGAGGAGAGAAAGAGAGAGAACTCTCTGGGAAAATGTTCGGCCTATCAGAGCAAAGCAGTGAAGTGTGGAGAAAGGCTGTTAGAGGAAGAAACATGCAAGAAAATAGACTGAATTGGTGCGGGAGGGGATATGAGAGAGGGGGCACTGATCAGCGGGGAATATGAGAGAGGGGGCACTGATCAGCGGGGAATATGAGAGAGGGGGGCACTGATCAGCGTGGGGATATGAGAGAGGGGGCACTGATCTCCGGGGGATGTGAAGGGGGTACTGATCTCCGGGGGAATATGAGAGAGGGGCACTTAACGGGAGGGGGGGGGGGGGGAGCGGGTGGAGAGGAGGCACTGATCGACGGGGGATGTTCTATAGGGGATTGTATGGGGGAGAAGGGGGCGGGGATCGGGAACCGGTCTGTCTGGCGAGAAAAATTAAGCGTATAAAATGTTGGAGAGAAGAGGGGAACAGCGAGAAGAGGCGACTCATCGCCGAGAACAATTGCAATATTTCGGACGGCATAGAAGAGGAGATTGGCACAAAATGAATGAAATGAATGCCAATGTTTTAACAATGCCTTTTTTATTTTTATTGAATTTTGTGCCTTTTTATTTTGATTTATGCAACAAAAAGTGAGAGCTTTCCATTTTGTATTTACAGCTCTGCTGAAGAGCTATGAGAACACAAAAAGGATGATGGATGGATGAAGAAGCTTTTGATTTGGATGGATATGAGCTGCTTGGAGAATGGGGGGATTGGTGATAAAAATTGACGACGACTATTTGTCCCCCCCCCCCCAAATCCCTCCAAAAACCATAATCCAGATAATGTTATGGACACCGAAAATAGTTAACTATACTTATATATAATAAGCAAGAAAAGGCTAAATGTTAAAAAGCATATTCATAAGCATATTGTTAAACAATTTGTTTAAGTGCCCGTCCATATTAGGTAATGTGAATGGTTGGTTATATGTTAAATATTTAAGAGTCGCAAATCCGCAACAATTCTCGGTGAAATGTCTTAGAGCTAATACCTAATCAAAATGCCACCTGCCCGTCCCCCCCCCCCCCCCCCCCCCCCCCCCCCCCCCCTCTTTTTTTTTTTTTTTTTTTTTTTTTTTTTTTTTTCTGCTTTTTTACCTTTTTTTTTTTTTTTTATTTTTTTTTTTTTAAATCGCGTTATTGAACAAAAATGTAACCAAAGAAGAAGAAGAAGATTATGTAGAATAAATGAGTGAATGAATTGGGCGAAATAAAAAGTACAAAAAGTGGGCGGAAGGAAACAAATTCATTCATTCAATTCAATTCATTCATTTTCACATTGGCCACTACTGACAGTAATCAGAGAGTGATTGAGAGTGAATGAGTGGAGGATGACAACGAATTAATGGATAGAGATGGCTTGTCTTTTTTGCTTACAAATTAGTGAGTGAAAGGGAGGGCCAATGATTGGCAGAAAGAAGTAAACCCTGGATCAACATACTATCTCATTCATTCATAACAGATCAGATCAGTCTTGATTGATGCTTTTCACAGTAGCGTAAATCCAATGGCATCTGAAGCGATTAAGGGACATTATTTTATTATTTCTGACACTTATTTCGCCGATTTGATCAGAGGACACTTTTGACTGACCCGATCATGCCCTTTTTGGTGTTGTGCAGTGCTTCGTTGAGTTCTTTGATGGAAAGTTTGTTGATGGGGCGATCAAAAATTCGGGCAGCGACAACGAGCGGAATTTCCTTGGGGAAAGTGAGTGAACGGCAAAAGTGAGCAAATGAAATTTTGTGAACACTTACTCCGCCAGAACGGGCTCGACTGCTCACAAACACGTCCCACAGTTGTTCAGCCCGATTCGAATTCTGAAAGAAAGTCGAAATTGTGTCAATTTGTCCAATTGGCCGACGGAAGTTTGGTCAGTCGAAATTGTGCCAGTTTGTCCAAGTGGACGACTGACCTGGTCGAGGAAGGGCAGCAACTCATCTTTGCTGGGCAGGCACACCTTCAGCGACAGGTCGTCATAAGTGCCGGCATGGAGCCCTTCGGCGTTGCATTGTGCCGGCTTATCTCCTTTGAATATTTGGATAAATTGTCGGAAACCGCCAATCGTCTGGCAAATGTCGCAGTGCACACTTAAAATGAATGCTTATTGATTATACCACCGACCAAAATCCAATCCCCATTATCCCTCCCTCCCCCACGGGTTAGCCGCTTGTCCCTGCGCTTCATTTACCATGATCCAATCCCTCCACAGCCTTCCTTATCCGGATTAACACATCTCTCGGGCTTTCCATGAATACCAATTCTTGTCTCAACGTGCACATAATACTTTTTGCTCGCTTCCAAACCCGGCGCGTATACCTTTAAAGGACAACAAATGCCATTCAATTTTTATGCTAATTTTGTGTCCATTTTGGCACGGCACCTCAACTTTCCCTCCGCCCATTTGAAAGCATTTATGGCCCGCGTCGTCTTTCTCTTCTTTGAATGCCACTCCGGTGGCTTTGTAGCTGGGAAATTTGATGACCAGATTCTCCTTTTTTGGACCTGAAAATAGTCAAAGGTAAAAATAGGCATTTAAAAGTGCAAATAAAAAATGCAAAATAATTGATGAGAATACCGGAAGCGGGCGAACATGGGAAATGACGCTCAATTTTGACAGAAATATCGGCGAAAACCGGCGGACAAATCAAAGCGATCAATGCGGCGCACAAAATGAGCGCCCTGGGGAGCATTGTGCAAAGTGATGGGGCGGAGAGCCGACGAGGCGGAGGAAGTGGCGCAGAACGGTTCGCCCCAACTCTTCTGCTGACGGATGATGATGTCCTGACACTGGCGGATGAGGAGGAAGAACTTTTTGGGGGGATCATCCAAAGAATGGGTAAGGGAAGAAAGGAAGGAAGGAAGGCTAATGGCTAAAGAAAGAAAGAAAGGCTGCAAATGAGTGAATGGATTGGGGGAATTGCGGATAAAATCAGTGGAAATCGGGGAAAGAAGTAAAAATTGATCACCAAAGATGGAGAAGGAAGGAAGAAGAGCGAATTGAGACAGCACAAAAGGAATAAAAGAAGCAAAAGAAGGAAGGCAGTAGTGAGTAAGGAAAGAGGAGGAAGAAGTGGTTGGTTGGTTGAATGGAGGGCGCGCGAAACGATGCTGAGAAAAGGGAGGCAGGGGAGAGGGAGGACGGGGGAGGGTATAAATTTGAGGGGAGGTGGGAGGGCGAGGGTGGTGAGGAGGGTAAGAATTGGGGGGGTATGAATTAGGGGAGGGTATAATAGGAGGTGTAGAGGGTATGAATTGGGGGGGGGGGAGGGGAGAGTATGAATTGGAGGGAGGAGGGGAGGGTATGAATTGGGGGGAGGGGGGACGAGGGTGGGGGTGAAGAAGACACAAAAAGTAGGAAGGGGGAGGAGGAGGATTGGAAAGGTACCCCCCAAGGGGAAGGAAGGGTGGTAAGAAGAAGACACTGACTGACTGACTGCGCGTGAAATGGGTGGGTGAAGGAAGAGAATTGGAGGCAATTACAGCGTGAAGGGGGAGGGGACGCAATGCAGTCGATGAATGGGGATGGATGATGATGATGATGATCAATGAATGTGAATGGAATGGAATGGGCAAACCGTTCACCAAAATGGCGACGATGGAAGGAGAAAGGAGGCAAAGAAAGTGGGGACAGGCGGGGAGAAGTGATCGGATGATCAAACGTCAGATGAAAATCAAATGGCTGATGAATGTTAACGGGCAACTAAAATAAACCACTTACACTTTGGCAAATGCACGTCAGAGGCAAATCGTGCGACAAATTTGGAAAGTTTCGACTTTTGACAAATTTAATAAAAAAAAGTGAAATGGTAACGCAGCGGCGAAAGAAAACTGACAAACGCTGATTTGAGTGACAAGTAAAACAAACAACAAAGGCCATCAAAAAGCATTTAACAATTGTAATGACAAATGACAGCGACAAATGAACGAATTTTAAGTGCCCCCATTTTATTGTTTATCATTTGTCAGTCCGTTTCATTCATCGAATTCGCCTCAACGTTGGTTGGCACATTAATGTGATAAGTAAGCAACGCAGCTCTGTTGTTTGCCGTTTGTTCTTCCTCCTTTGTTGTCGGCTAAAATTTGTGCTTTTTTGGCCATTTCTAAACGAAACGCTTCGATTAATACCAATTAAAATCGGAAATTTGTCAAGATGGATGAAATATTTCGGGATTTCCCTGGGCCTGTGGCCATTTCGGCCGTTTTGAGGAGTGCCACTTCTGTCCGTCCATTTCCTTCGGGGACATCTTACACCAGCAGCAAATTTTTGACACTTTGTCAAATTTGCCCTGGTGGTCATTGATCAAACATATCCAACTTTGTGAGACAAAAGAAATCGCACGCGGCCATCTCAACAAATTATTTCAGTACGGTCGTTTCAGCGAGAAGCCGTGCCGTGTTCTTTCATCAGCTTTAAAAACAAAAAAATAAATAAATTCCTAAAAATTGATTTATGTATTATTGTCGAATGATTATGTATTTTAATTGCGAGACAATAAGTAAAACAAATGCTTGAACGAAAAAAGATTCTGAGGTCAATTTTTTTCTATTGCGCTAATATTATTGAGTAATAAAGTGCATTTTATTGCGATGCTTTTAGACCATTTCCCAAAGAATGCCCTTTGCTGCTGTTGAAGGTGGTCAGCCCCCAACTGTCACCGGTTCCAATCATTTGCATTCAGCGCCAACACAAGGACTATCTCCAAATCGGGCAGCGATCGCTTGTTTACCACAGCAATTTGTGTTTGAACCTGTTTGATATGACGATGATCACCAGCACATGATCGAAGAAAAAGCATTGGATGCTTCTCCCCGCCCGTGTCCACCAAATTCGCGCACCCGCCGCCCTCCCCCCTTCCCCTCACCCATCCTTCATTAATCTCTCCCTAGTCCCTCCCCCCCCCTTCCCCTCACCCATCCTTCATCAATCTCTCCCTAGTCCCTTCCCCCCCTTCCCCTCACCCATCCTTCATCAATCTCTCCCTAGTCCCTTCCCCCCCTTCCCCTCACCCATCCTTCATCAATCTCTCATCCTCACAAATCCGTCATCATCCCCTTGCCCCGTCCCCCGCTGTTGCCCACCCTCACAAATCCTCTTCATTAATCCCTCCCTCCCTCCCCTGTTGCCCATTTTCATTATAACGCTCGCACAATTGGCCATACATCCCTTTCATATGGGCATTTGGCGACTGTTGCTCATTGTCCTTTTTTTGGTCCCCTCCAAAACCCTGCAATTGACCATCGATGACGAGGAGTTCGGACTGAACTTGCAACTCATCAAACATCAGCCATGTCCGTTCAAAAGCGACAAAAGCAAATGGGACCGAAAGTTGGAGTTTGAAGCAGGCACAGAACGAGAAGGGCCCAAATTAATGCAGCGACCGAATGAGCCAAATGTAAGGGAGGGGCAGGAGAAGTGGGCGGTGGCACAAACCCACCAACCCGGCATACCAAGATTGTATTAATTGTCCAATTTTGAGCTCTAGAAACTTCAATTTCTGAAAATTTTATAAGGCCTGCGAAATTCCCTTTTTCCAAGATTTTTTGAGACATTCTGTTGACAAAAGATGTCCTTGTTACAAAATAAGCACAATACCATACACTGTCTAACATTTGTTACATTCCCTCTTGTCTCTTCCAGTGCTACAGCATCGGAGGGAAGGTATCATTTTCATTTAATATTTGTTATCAGTCGAGGAGGGTCTTCTTACGATGTTTGAACAAATTAAGGTTACGGTATTCGCCGAGTTCAAGGGCGAGTTCAGCATCTACTTGGAGTTACGCAGCTCGGCAAACAAAAAGCAAGTGCCAGAACCGTGCCACAACCGCAAAGAAGACGGATGCGGCGGATTCGGCTCGTGGTCAGTCCGCCAACGGCGCTGTGTAAGCCCGTAACCAAATGCCAATTTCAGTTTGTATTGTGACGCATGCCAAACATTAGAAGAGAGCAAAGGACTGAAGGCACAATTGCTGGTGGATGGCAAATCGATCAGTTGCGGCCAGGAAATGAGTCCAGGTACATACGAAAACATGGAATTGGTCTTCTGCCTGCCCAATGCGGACGAAATGCTGAAGAGCCAAGGACTGACCAAAGACACTTTTAAAAGCCTAATTCAATCGGAGGTAAGCAAAAGTGAAACTGAGAAGCTGGACAATCCGTACAGCGTAATGTTTGTTTAGGATGGCACAAATCTCCGCTCCTTTGGCATCTTTGCCACAATTTACGTCTTTGACAAGTGATTTTGTCCTACAAAATTTATGAGTCAATTTCAAAAACAGAGATGTGCGAAAGCTGGTCCAAACACAGCAAAAGGTTGAGGCAGTGTACAGAAAAACGAAGCGCACACTGTTCAAGGACGAACCTTTGCCGCCGGATGTGTAAGTGACAAATAGTTTTACTTCGTAGTTTTAATTGAGTATTCCTAGGTTTAGGGAAGATTTGAATTAATAATTTAGTCCTCATCTCGAATTATAACAAATTTAACGTTTTACAGATTGGGGATAAGCGAGAAATGTTTGGGAATATTTTCAATAAATGCATTCTTTTAAGTTACTGGTCCCTGCCCTTCAACAGTGTAATCAAAGAGCAGAGATCCTTCGTTGCTTGCCATAAAATTTACGGAAATATGCAAATTCGAAACAACAAATAAAAAGGAAGGCAAACAAATGAATTGGTGGACAATAAATGCAAAGGCATGCAAAAGCAACGCCAAAAAGGAAGACGACATTTTTCACCGGCGGGGATTTTGACACATTGGCCGGAAGGGTCAGCCGATGATTTTGTTTCGGGCGTAGAATTGCGATTTGAGTTGGCTAAATTTGCGTCTTTCGGTAGGGGCTAAATTGCTGCTGAGCAGTGACCAATCGTTCTCGTCCAAGGCCGAAAAAAGCAAGTACATCGGAAAACGAAGCTCGCGATCGCCAGTCAACGAACTCGAAATGACGTAAGGCAGAAGCTGAAATGCCAAAACTGATGGGAATCCGAACAAAAGATGCGATCCATCCAATCAAAACGGTCCAAAATTTGTCGAAGAAACCCGTGACATGCCATTGGCTTTCCACCGCCTCAGATCCTTTCGCTAAATTTAACCCTTTTAAAATTATACCTTATTGAAACATTTCTTCCTTCGCACAATTTCTCTGCAAAGCGAAGTTAGTGAATGTTCTAAGCGATCGACAAAACGGGATTCTGGCCATTCCTTCAAATTTTTCCGGTAGAAATTTGCCTGGAAGGGAAGAGGAGATTTATGGGGATTTGGGGGATAGCACAGCAAAAGCGAACCCAAACGAAGAATTCGGGAATGAGCTGCACAATCAGAGGGGCAAATGAGGGGAGAAATTGAGGGAGAAAGGAGAAAAGAGTGCGGAGGAAGGAAAGCTCAGCCAACAGAAAGTCACGCTTGGCTTCTTCTTCACAGTCCAATTTGTCAATCGGCTGGAAAATGGCCAAACAAAATGAGACGAAGTCGGCTTTTGCGGGAAAAGCATCGGAATCGGCACCAGAATGGGCGTGCACCTGTCAATATGATGGCTTCCCATTACTATGAAGCCAATTCTATTCATTTCCCACCCCCGCCCAAGTCGAATTTATCCACAAAATACACAGAAACTGTCTCCCCATTTACCAACGAACTTCCAGAAGTTTAGCGGAAAATTGCAGCGACCGAATTTTTGGGATTTCCTCTGCTAATATTAGTTCAACGATTTCATTGCGCAAAGGGATGAGCAGTGACCGTCTGATTTTCGAGAGGGAATTTAGCATACGGAGACAAAGCCGAGGCTGACGATCATTGAAATCGGCAGAAAAGACAATATTCTCGATCTGAAAATAGAGGACGACGGATTTTTAATTACTATTGTATAATTTCTAATTTATTTGGATATAATTATTTTAATTAATGTAAATATTTGTTTATCCGTCCAATTTGAGGCTAACCTTTGCATTCGGAACTACGCAAATCGCTTCAGCCAAACGTTCGTCGGGAAGCTCCACAAGTGAAAGTAACAAATCCCAGCTTAACAGCCGTTCATCTGTGTCCAGTGAAAAAAAATGTTAATGCCAAGCGAAGAAAGGCACACCCAAAACATAACAAAAAGTGTCCCGTCATTCTAATAATGAAAAAGGCCAACCAAAAAAACGGTTAACTGACCAACTCTTTCCGTTGCATTTTCTTCCGTCCCGCCACCTTTTGTCCTTAGCCCCCATATTTCCTCCAAATTAATAGAAGATGAAAGAATCAGTGCAGAAATTGTCGAAAAGGTCTTTTCGCAACTTTCGCCGTACCGAATGTGCGCGTTACTGGCCACTCCCTTCAAGAAACACTCCAAAGTGCCATTCCTAAACCGAAACATGTAAAAGATTCTAAAGAATTTCTTTGTTTGCCTCTGAGAGTGTCCAATTAAAAATTCGAACACAGAACGAAAAACGTCATCGGGAAGCATCTGGCAGAAAGGCAATAAATGTCGCGAAAGAAGGTTAAACAGCTAAATATAAGGAAGGAATTGCTGACAATGGCACACCAACCGACCGATGCACAATAAAACGAGTTGCATTTTGTGTCACGTTCCGTTTCAATGGCGCATTTCCCAAGGCAAACGACCGCCTTTTCTGCGCTTTCATTTGTCCATGGACAATCCGTGCCGATCGCCGAGTAAAAAAGGGATGTGGAAAGTTGAAGGAACGGGCCCGGGTCAAACTGCTAAAAGCACGTTGTTTGACCAGCAATTATCAGCAGTACCAACCGAAGCGTCGGCGATTATTTTCTGCCAAATTTCCCGCGCCTCCGCGGCCAAATCAGCCCCGTTGGGTGCACTTTGAATTGCTTCCAAATATGAAAGTTCCATCAACAAAGTTTGCAGCACACATAAAGAGAGGGCACTTGCCAAATCGGACTGTCCTAAGCGCCAAAATGCGACGCATTGGCAGACAATTTCATTTTTGACGAAGGCACGTAATTTATTGGCATTCATAAGAGGCACATTGTCAATCAAAGAACAAATCAGCGAAACAATGACCATCCTGAAAGAGTAAAAAACAATGAACGACAAAGAAAGGAAATTCCATCCACCGCCTAATGCCCTAAAAGCCATAACATTTCTGAACCAATCCACCCACAATTCGTTGATTTTTTTTCGTTTTCAATCTTTTACTCGATAAAATTTACGTGCTCTGCTCTTGATGTTCCGTTGATTTGAGCAATGCGATAAGCCCATCGATCCATTGAAAGGCGGAGAGAGAGCTCAGCGAGCCAAAATGAGCGCCGACGGCAGAAAGTGCGGCCGGTGGAAAAATGGAAAAGCCATCGGTGGCACAAGTCGCAAAATGTGACAGCGACTGAACCAATTGGGCAAAATCCTTTTTTTCGTCGGTAACTCTCAAAATTTTGTCGAATTCATCTGACAATAATGAATCAACATAAAAAAAAACCAAAACAAATTTACCTTTACTGAAAGGGGCAGCAGAAGTGCCGCTGCCACTGTTCGTCGGATGCGACGGCATTAAATAGCAGGGAACAAACACGAGAGAATACAATTAAAAAGGATAAAGTATTGTTGGCATTAAAAAAATAATTTAACAGCCAAAAAGAAAAGTCGAATTTAAGAATTGGCATAATATAAATGCTATTTTATTCTATTCACATTTTGGTGCTGTTATATTGTACAAAAAGAATGAATTGCTACACAAATGGTATTAATACACATAATACAAGTCGATGAAATTGGTCAATGCCCAACCATTTTCAATTTTCATAATAACTTCGAATTTTGGAACGCACAAAATGGACAAGTCCATCGAGCAGAAGTTTTTGAGTGTAGTCGAGGCGAGTGGATTCAAATTTGAGTTGGTAGAGAATGCAGGAGATGAGAAAGTTGGCCAATTGCACCTGAAAATGCCAAAGTCAAAGTGTACGTTTAGCATTTGTTGAAATCCCTTCTCCAATTTTATGCAAAATGATTACTTTGATGCAAATGGGCAGCCGAAAAGTGTCCAGCAATCGCCCAATTGACTGACTTTGAGCACTGCTGCAACTCTCGGAATTGCAACGTTCAAAAATTGTTGACGCCAAAAACCGAAAAATAATCCGTTTCAAAGTCAAACCTAAAAAAGTACAAATGAACTTCACGGCCCTTTCCTAAATTGCTCATTATTTTGCATTTTGGCGGCGTTAAATTACCCTCCACTGAAGAAATCGCGCTGACTCGAAGACGACTTCGCTGCAAATTGTCACCATTTGTGGCAATGAATTTCTTGACTCTCCCCGGATTTAAAAAATTAAATTCGCCGTCCAACGCATCGCAAAACACCCATTGATGCCCTTAAGCGTCCTTTGTTTAATTGCATAAATAATTAGTAAACATTAATTATAATTAAATTACACATCTATAAAAGCTTTTGTCAACAGATGCTAACCTTCAAATGTCGTAATGTCAACAAAATCCGTGTGGGCTAATTTTGCATAATGATACATGCGGTAATTCTAAACAGAAATCCATTTTAAATAGTTCCATCAGAGGGAGGCATAACTTTAGTAAGAATTAGATTTAAAAAAGGGAAGGAAATAAATCTTGCGTTGTCAGTCCAAACGAGGTCGACTGGTCGATGTGAGTCATTGGCGAAACGACAGCGAATGCGCGCCAATCTGGGAACGGGGCCAACGAGTTGATATTGAGGAGGTCCTTCAATCGCCAACAGTTGAATTGGGGCTTCTAATCGGTTGGGCAGAGCCAACTGAAGGAATGCATAATCAATTAATACATTATCATTTAAAAGGCAGTGAACTTTTCAATGTGTTTCAGGTTTTGATCACAAATCCGACCATCCATTTTGCGCGAGTTAATTGAAAATTGTAACAATAAAAATGCACAAAGAATACCATCTTAAATTGGAGTGCTAAAGCGGCTTTCACTCAATTTAAGCAAAAAATGCTAATGAAAAAAATTAAATGAATTTTCGGTGCTGATGTTCGAATATATTTGAGGCTCGTAAATGGTCGAAACAAGGTTTAACCATTGTCTGCTAAAGTGTATAAGTACCCTGATTTGATTGGACCTACCAATTCGTAAGGCGTGTCCGTGTCAATATTGCCCAGCAGGTGCCCGATGATGCTTTGCTGAGTTGGTACAGGCACAAGCGCACTGCCAAATTCGAGATCAATTTGTCCAATGGGCACGAGCTGATAAAGCTGTTCCATTGGCCCAATTAGTTGATAGAGTTCCGGATGATCATTTGAATCCATTGTTAATTCCATTAAGTCGTGTCAGCACTTTATTAATCTAAATTCAATTAAATTGTCGCGTACGAACAAAAAGAAAATTTTTTGTTAATTTTCTTCCCGGCATCTGAAAGTGAATTTCGACCAAATGTCACAATTTTAATTCCCGATGTGCCCAAAAACTGCAAAAATTGCAATATGTACAATATTTATTTGTGGCAATAAAAAATATTTACACATATTTTTCTCAATCAATCAAATTTCAGCTGAAGTCTTATTCGGCCTTAGTGGACGATAAAATTTTATTTTTTAATTTAAAAACATTTTCCTAATTTTGTTTTATTAATTTTATATCGAATCGGCTATTCAGCAAACAGTGCGATGAACATTTTCGGTGTTATTGTTGCGGGACGACTGGTTAAAACTGATTTCACAACATATAAAGAAGGCGAATATGTAACAGAATTGGATGACATCGCCAAGTTAGCTTTCATTTACATTTTACTTATTTTCAGCTAACCGATTAAATTGGGGGGAATGGGCGCGGGACAAATACAACGACAAAAATAAATAAATGGGCAAGGCTAACGGCCATATTATTTTTTAGCATAAATCACATTGTCGTGTTTCTCACCGGCCTCCAACCGCTGCCTCAAGGCTTTGGCGCCTCAAGTGACTTTACCGGCAGAATGACTGACTCCTTACCAATTTAATCATTTTTCAAGTATTTATCAGTTGGCCTTCAACGGAAAAAGGGATAGGATCTGCTGAATGGAACAATTTGGGGTTCATTAGCAACGAAAAACCGAGCGCCATCTTTCGGGTGGGACAGCAGGTAATTTTTGAAGCAACTGTTCTATTATTTCAAAGGGCGGGCCTTTCATCCCTAAAAAGAGGATTTGGGTATTTATCCCTTTACCCCAGCAAAAGAGACATGCGTTAAGCCGTCCTTTCGCCCCTCCAGACCCAAATCCCCTTGGCTTGAAGACCTGGAAAAAGGACGGATTTGTATGGCCAATGTTCATCTCTTTTGTTTTCAACGTCGAATTTGGCGGCCGCGTTCATTTTCTTCTCTTAATTAAGCACATAAATCCCCTTCGGACTCAAACATTTTTTGCCGGTGCTCAAAGTGAAGGAACAAAAAATGCTTTTATTGGTAAGTGTATTTTGGACGACGTGTAGAAAAAAAAAATATTTATTCCCTATAATTGCAGGTATTATGCTTGAACCTCTGAATCAGATACAAAACAAATTACAAATTAGCGACCAATTTTCTACGGAAAATGGGCAGGTGAAAACTGCAAATTTGTTATTTTATTGTACCTAAGAATTTTATTAGCGGAGATTACGCCGGTATTTTTAGTGTTATTTTTAGCGAATGTAATTTTTTTGAGTTTTTTAAAACTGAAAATAAAAATAAACAAAATGGACTGCGAACAAAAGAATTAATTTGGTTCCTGGTGGATACGTCCCCCTCCCCATCAATTTTATTGCTTGGTCCGTAACTTTTGTTTCTTTGTTAGCCACCGGAGTGTTTAAGCCAAAATATTTCCTACAATTTTGGTGCCATCCGAAAGCGCCAAGTGTTTAGAAGCTATGAGTAAGCAGAAATTAAGCGATTAAGCAACTCTCGAAAAAGTTCCGCTATTTTCTTTTGCCTTTTAAGGTCGCCGTCATTAATGAATTTGCCCAGAAAATGCTGCGCAATTTTGTCAACTTTGTTCAGTCATTTGCCGTCTCATTGCCAAAACATGATCAGACAATCACTTCGACGACAACGGAAATGGCTGAATATGTGCCAGCAAAATCGGTGACGGATTGGTTCAACAACTTTCAGAGAAAATTGCAAATGAATCCAAACTTTTGGAGGACATTGCCCTCATAATGAATGGGCTACCACAATGCCATTCCTTGCTCATGGCACAATTGAATTTTAAACGGGAAACCGCGAAAATGGGTTCCCATGATCGGAATCGTAGCGACACTTTGACAATCAAATTATAATTAATTTATTAATTGTCCTTTTGCATTTCTGAATTCAATCGAGTAAAACAGAAAGGTGCAGAGATACGTCGTGGATGGAGGCTAATACAATAGAAAAAAAAATGGGAATATTTTAGAGACTTGGGAATAATTTATGATGTGCCTGCTTGAAAAGACAGATCATTTCGCATTCTGTTGGCCTTTAGGGCGACTGTCCGTTCACCGCCACGGCACTTTCCCCTCCGGGCGAGTCGCAATTTGCTGTCCCGGGAGATCTGTTGATGATATCCAACGATTCTTTACCGCATTTTGTGCTGTTCAGAAGAGTGCAAATCTGTTTGTGGTGGTTGGCATAAACTTTAATACATCCCAAGGATTTCGCATTTTGAGAGAGTAAAATGAGTTTTACCTGTGTTTCAGCCCCAATGGACGCGCCATTTGTTTCACCACTGATTGGAGTCCTCCCAGTCCCAGTTAGTCCACCGGTTGGCTGAATTATTTATTCTATGTAATTCCCTCAAAGTTTGATCCCTTTTCCTCACCACCGATATCGGGTTCGAGCAAATCGGAGTATTCGAAACAAAAAGGCCAATTCGTTCTCGCTCGCGTTGGAACTGCTCAAAGTCGTCGGCACCCAAAATCTAAATTGGATAAATCTCTAATTTGAATGCATAAAGATTTGATTCTTTATTCTCTTCCCAACTCCCTCTCTCTCTTCTCCTCCCTCTCTCTCTTTCCTCCTTTTCTTCGTTCCTTCTTTCTTCGTTTATTACCGTTTGAATCTCTTGCGGCATGAATGTCCACGGTTGGTTGGAATTGTTAAGAGGGCACTTTTCCCCCGAAGGACAATGCACTTCCTGAAAATGAACAATATTAATTGGTCAGAGAAGAACTAATCCATAAATTCTTTTCGTTATTTGGTATCAGAATTGCGAAGAGGGTCAAGGGATTTATCGGGTCGGGTCAGCCGAAATTTTGGGTCCGCCGGGTCTCAGTTAACGCACTGCAACCAATTTGGTACATATGTATTATGTATGTCCCCGTGGGATGCCAATGTCAGCAAAATTTCCTATTATTCGCCAAATTGAAATTGGCACCATCGCCCCAAACTCGACCTGTGACTTCCACTGCTTTTGAATGGACTTTCGAGAACATGGGAAGCAGAATTTGTGCCCGTTGACCGAAGGACACTGCACGAAATGAGTGTCTTCAAGCCGTTCCTGACAGCCCGTGCACTTCAGTGTCCGCTCGTTGCTTTCGCGTTGTTGCGCTGCCACTGCTGCCGCGTGTTGCGCAGCTGCAGCCATGGCGAATGCCGCAGTTGTTGAGGCAACTGTTGACGACGGCGGCGGTGGCACGGCGGCGTTTGCGCTTGAAAGGAACAGCGACCGACGGCGGTCGGAGCCGCCGCCGTGGTGCGCGGAGGGATGATGGAAGCCGTTGTGTTGCAGGGACTGGTCCGGACTGTTGGTGGAGGTGGGCGACGTGGAAGTGGTCTGGGCATCGCCTTAATCCATCGGATAATGTTATTCGCTCCACGGCATGCTTTGCTCGGTTCACCCACCTCGCTGCACCTTGTTCAGTCCCTCTCTCACTTCCGCACCTTCCAATTCCCTCTTCCGCCCGCCCATTCCGCCTCCATTCATCCCCGTCGGCGCATTGCCGCCCGCTGCACCACCGATCAATGCTTGCGGTGCAATTAGCGAAGCTGCCAAGCCGCCGAGAGAGCTCGTCGGCAGCAGTTGGTGCGGGCTGAAGAATGGCAGCATGGCACGCAACTGATTCAGTTGGTTTAGCTCGTCCATCACACTGTTGCCGCCTCCATTCACTGCCGCCCCTCCGGCGCCTCCACCGCGGCCGTTTAATGCGGCGGCTATTGCCCTCTGTTGTTGCTGATGGATGCTCTCCACAAGACTGGCCGCCGCCTGACTGCCTATTTGGGTTGCCAAATTCAACGGCGATCCGTTCATTGCTGTGCCGCCGCCATTGAGCCCATTCATTCCGGACGATGACGACGGACCGTTTGTGCCATTCGCTGCAGTGGCACGCGGACTGAAGCGATTGTTGGATGCCGCCGGAGTTGTCGGGTGATGATGGGCAGATGTTGCCACGGCATTTGCTAAACCAATGCTACTGCCGTTGACAGAAGACATTTGTTGGGCAGGTTGAGCGGCGGCGAACAAATGAGAGCGCAATTGTGAGGAAGTGCCGTTCAAAAGGTCCAACGACCCAATTGGGACTGAATTGGAAATGACTGACGGGCAAAGACCGGCGGAAAGGGCCGAATGGATTTGCTTCATCCGACGCGCACTTTCGATCACAGCTTCAATCCTGAACAAATTCCGTTCTGATCGATGTGTTCATATGCAAATGGAGCAACTCACTTTTCTGCGCCTTCATAGTTCACACAGCCTCTGCAGACGGATTCGGCATAATCGTGAACAATTGCCCACGGCATTCGTGGAAGGTCACAAAGGAAACAGTTTGCCTTAGAGTTGCGCAGCAGAAAGGACGACGCCGACGCGCCCAGCGAGTTTGAGCCACCGCTGCAATTGGCCGCGCCGAAAGCGCTTCCGGGGATGGAAGTGACCAGCCGCTGGTGCGGTTGTTGAGTATTGGAAGAGGTGATTCGCTTCAAATGCATAAATGGCTTAGAGGCGCAATGCTCTTTCAGGATATTGTCCACATTCGGTCAGAGCTTTCTCTCTCTCTCTATGTCTCGCTTTTCTCTCTATGTCTCGCTTTTTCTCTCTTTGCCTCGCTTTTTCTCTCTTTGCCTCGCTTTTTCTCTTTGCCTTGCCCCTTCTCTCTATCTCTCTCTCTGCACTCTGTCTCTCTCCTTCCATGCCATCTCTCCCTCCCTCCTCTCTCCCTCTTTTCCACCTTCTTTACCTTATGATGCCCTCCAACTGACTGCTGCTGATTCTGAGCATCCTGATGCTGTTGATGGACTTGCTGTACACTTCCGTTCCCATTTGCTTGTTGCTGCATATTTAATGCGGCCAATTCTGTGGCCGAAATGGATTGCATTTGATCTGATCTGATCGGAAGTGAATTTTTTACTTTTTGAACAATGTTGGTCGAATAAATGGATGGTTTTGTTCGCACGGAGCTTGCACTTGCACCCCGTGCCCCCAACTCTCTTCACATCCTTGTCCTTTACGGAGCCAGCTGGGGAAGCCAGCACCAAGGTCATCTAAGCCCCATCAGTCATTACATTACAAGGGGACGACGGCGGGGGGGGGGGGGGGAAGGAATGTGAAGCCGGAGGGGGCGAAAAAGGGGGGGGGGGGGGGGGGGGGGGGGGGGGGGGGGGGGGAAAAGGGGGGGGGGGGGG
>JAKKIK010000154.1:0-45150 GCA_024500135.1 Heterodera carotae
AAAAAAAAAAAAAAAAAAAAAAAAAAAAAAAAAAAAAAAAAAAAAAAAAAAAAAAAAAAAAAAAAAAAAAAAAAAAAAAAAAAAAAAAAAAAATCGATTTTCGGTTGTGCTCATTTTATAAATTGTTAAGCATCTTTCCTTGGGATGAATTTTTTAAAGCATGGGCACTTTCCTGTTTCGAGGCCGGTACTTCCGGGTTTTGTCACCCCCCTTAAAGATTTTTCCAATGGGGGTTCTCGGGGGGCGCTGATTACAAACAAGCCCGTATCCAAAAAGGCAAATTTTTCCCGTTTCGGGGGGGTGGGTGGATTTTCCCAATGGGGTTGGATTTTCTCATTTTTCGATTCTCGTCATTCTTTTTTTACTTATCTCCAAATGAGTTCATTCTCAGTCATTTGCCCCTCACAAATCGTTTTCTGCCGCCTTTTCCGTCGTTGGACGACAATTTGTTTGGCGACGGCAGTGACAGCGTGGCAAATGGACCAACGGAAGCCGAACAATTGGCGAGGAAATTTGCATGCCAAAACATTTCGCCAATCGACCGAATGAAGGCGATACTTCGAATGATGTAAATTATTCAATGCTCTTACTTGCATTTGATGAATTTGGTGCCGTAAATAAGAGAAATTTAAACTTGCACATATTTTGTCCATTTTTTCAGCGGGCCGGCGTCCATTTTGACAGAATGCCAACAGCAAATGAAACCGTCAAAGGTACGACGCGTTTGGATACTTATCCCTTTTGTGCCCCCTCTCGAAAATTTCAAAAATTAAACAGGAGGCATAACAGGGGTGCGGTGTTACCCTGGAAACCGGGCATTTGCCCGGTTTTGGGAGTCCGCGTCCGGTTTTTGCAATTGCCCAGTTTTTACCCGGTTTTTGATTTTTTTTCCTGATTTTCTCGGGTTTCCTGTTTTCCATTCATTTGAAAAATTAAAAAAAAGTTTTCGGGAGGGGGGCACAAAAGGGATAAGTAACCGCATTTGCTTATTTTATAATTTTCAAAATGCCATCTTTTTGAGATTTCGTCTCCGCCGGTGAGCCCAACTTTTTGCCCGTCAATGCCCCATTCATCTGAGAATGATGACGACGAAATTGAGTACATTGGCACTGTTAAAGGAAGTGGGGATGCGGCACGCTAAGCACAAACATTTCCATTCATTGTTTTGTTTTTCGTTTTTTCCAATTTCTCATTTCCTTTAAAAATGGTATCGAACAAAGTAATTTTTAACATGAATTTGTTTGGGTTTTTAATGAAAACTTATGATCGCTGACAATGCCTTGCAAATATTGTATAAGATGGCAGATCTATGTAACTGTGGGGAAGGGGGCGGGACAGGCAAATCCGATCATTGATTTGTCTTTATTTTTTAAACAAGCCATCAGACTGATCTGACATTGCCGTTTGGCACGACAACAAAATTCGAAAAAAGCGATTTTTATCTCTCATCGAAAGAGTGTCAATTGCTTTTTATGTATTTGTTCTCATTCGCTTTCTCCGGCCATCAGTTCCCAAAATTCTGAAAATGCCTTTTTTGGAACTATTTTCAAATTAAAAAAATGCCAATTATTGCCTTCAAATTCAATTTTGCCCGATCCGTCCTCGTCAATTTCGTCCACCGCCGCGTCCAATTCGTTGTCGCTGAGGTCGGGCGCAATTTCATGCAACAGTTCCTTCAAAGTCTGTGTGGAGATGTAACCGTTTCCCTTAAAATCCGAAAAAAATACAAAAAAAAAAAGACAAATGGCCACCTCCTTGTCGAACAGTCGAAATGCTTCTTTCAATTCGTTTCGTAGTGTTTCTTTGTCCACCGAATTTCCGACCGTATAAACCAAGGCACAAAATTCGTCAAATTCCAATTTTCCCGACCCATCGGCGTCAAACTTACGAATTAATCTAAAATTGTTGATCAAATAACAGCCAATCATTTTAAAGTGTTCAACTTTCGGAGGGTTTTCTCGTCATAGTCCTGCTCCATTGAATCCAAAATGGAGGCCAATTGTGTTGCCATAATATATCCATTCCGACTTCGGTCGAACATATCGAAGAACCGTTGAAATTCTTTTGTATTTAATTCAATTTAAAGTTAGAAATTAATCAAAAATAAATTGTAACCTTCAATTTCATCCTCGTCAATTTCGGCAAGAATTTCTTCAATATTTTCGGCCTAAGAATTTAAATGAATAAAGTTTTTAAACATTTATAAAAACATACCATTTTTTAACAAAAAAAAAATCGCTTATTTGCAGAATGACATAAATGAAACAATGGACAAATTGGCACGATTGAAATTGTTTCAATAAACAATGAAATCTTAAAGTTCTTTTAAGATTGGCGTCTTTGGCACGCACCCCCACGGGGATGGCATGGAAATGGAAGAAATGGGAGAGGAAAAGCCAAGAAAACAGTGGAACTACGAAAATAAACTAAAAAACTGGGTAATAAAATAGCGCAAGTTTCTTGACGAGCTAATTTCTTCGGGAATATGACTATTTTTTAGCATAGGGAGACAAAGAGGGGGGGGGGGGCAATATTGACAATGAATGTTTGCGCAACACTTTGGGGGGCGGGCGGCGGGGGATAAGTCGACGGATGGCCGACCAACGGACGGACTGACTGAATGACTCTCCACTGAAGTGCCGCCACTTTTGTAGGCGAAAGACAAAATCGGCAGGGATTGGAAACAAGGCTTATGCCGTTGCTGCTGCATTTTTTTGAAAGAAGTGATCAAAGGTTAAAGGGCGCCGGGGGCGTTTCGGCGGATGGGAAATGATTGAACAATTTTGTAGCCGGAGAATGATCAATCAAAGCAATTGGTGGCTTCTGCATTTTATTAGTCTAATTCCAACCCAATGCTTTTTAAATGACAAATTTACATTGTATCATTGTATATAATTATGAATAAAATGGTTGTTGCCTTTTCGCGCGGTTTGTGTCGTCCGTTTCCAATTCATTCATTCCATTTGCGACTGCCGCACATTTCGCGGTGCGAATTCTCCGGTACGCCCTTTGGTACTGCTGCACACTTTTGAAGGACGCCGTTCGAATGCCGCTGAATGCCGCGAACAGAAGCGGCACGCCGTCCGCGCATTGTTCGCCTTGCGGCATTATCTGCCCCAAGGCGTGCCCAATATAATTGAATTCATTCAAATTTGAACATTTGTACTTTCCTCTCTCCCCGAAAATGTATTAGCCCACTGTGCAATCGGACCACCGGCGGTTGGACGCGTTCTGCCAGAATGCCGGTGTACAGCAAGTCGTCCATGTTGAAGCCGACCACCTCGGGCGTATGTGCCATCACTGCCCTAATCGCTTGGGCAGTGCCAAAATAAGTGGCCCCTTGCATGTAATCCGGGTACAACTGGCCGGGAAACACCTCCTTCGGCACATACCCAAACAGTAATTCCGGATTCTTCAAATGTCAACGAATTTGGGGGTCTACCATTTGTGTCCAATTCGACGGAATGGGCGCGTGCCGGACAAAACAACGCCGAAAAAAGCGGCCCCTCCTTTTTCTGCCGCCTGTTTTCTGAACTTTTTGTCCACCCAAAATTTCCATCGTTCCAAGTCAACAATTGTGTCGTCATCCGTTTTCATCACAAATTCGGCATTTGGACAAAAATGCATTTGCCATTCGAAGCCGGCGAACATCTGTAAAAAATCGGCATAATATCGGTAGATATTATCGTTCAATTTGCATCAAATTGTACTTCTCCCTCTCCCTCTCTCTCTCTCTCCATTTTTTTCTTACTTTCACTCTCTCTTTCTGTTTTCTCTGTCACTCACTTCTCTCGTTTTGCAACTCTCTCGTTCTCTCTCTCTCTCTTTTCTCTTAATCACTTTCTTTCCTCTCTCTCTCTCTCTCTCTATCTTTGTGTGTCTCTTTTTCACTGCCTTCATACCTTCATGTGCAGGTTGCCGTACGTGTCTTCCACATTGTGCCGTATCAAATCGGCATATTTTTTCTGTTCCGCTTCCAAAAGCTCGTCATTTTTTGCAGCTGTTTTTCCTTCGCTTTTGCTCGCATTTCCAATCACAAAACGAATGACGACATTTCTTGGCTTAATTGTGTATGTTTTTTTGTTGAAACGGCATTTTTATTGTCCACCAACCGCCGCCTTTGCCCAACTTTGTCGGATGCCTTCCCGTCGCATCGCTCCGTTGGCATTCCGTCGGCTCATTACCAACACTGCGCCCAGCACCGTTCGTCCGGCACACGGAAACGCGACGGCACTCGAAGATGGCATTTTGATGATGAAAGGACGACGAAAGTTGGAGAAGCGAATGAACGAAGAGAAAATGGACAAAGACGGAAAAGAGACAGAACAATTGGAAGCAGTAGCAGGAGATGAACTTGGAAAGGGAGAAGAAGAAGAAGAAGCAGTTCGGGACAGAGAAAAATGCCTAAAGGGAAAATGGACAAAAATAAATGGACGATAATTTCAATAAAAATTTGATAAAAAAACATTTTTAAGCCTACGAAAAGCATACGGCGCGTGAAGAATGTTAAGCCGAATGAGAATCAGAAGTGCCAACAGAATAAAACAGAGGAAAATAAACAAACGGACAAAAAAAGAATGGAAATTCCTGCAAAAAAATAAATTCATTTCAATTTTAGAGTTTCCATCATTATCCATAAAACAAAGTTTTGTCTCAAATTGACCAACCAAAAGGACGGACGGATGCTCAGACTTCGCGTCAAATATAATTTTCGGTCGCTGCTGATGCGATGGTAACGTTTTGAGGGCATTTAAATTATTTTTGATTTTCAAAATTCGTTTTTTTTGCCTTCAAAAATTCGAATAAAATTATTTCCCTTTATTTAAAAATTCATTAAGCTTAATTTTACGGGAGATTAATCAATGAATGGATTTGCTGTGCTTTTTGGATATATTCACATAATTGCCATTGCTGCTGCTTTGTACACTTTTCCGTCCATATCTGTTTAAACAGCGGCTCATTCCTTCCCATCGCTTTGCCATTCCGACGCCCTTCCGATCACTGATCAATTCTTTATTTTTAAAATACATTTCCATTTCGACGCCCCTCCGATCACTGATCAATTCTTTATTTTTAAAATACATTTCCATTCCGCCGATCACCGCATTTTTACTGATCAATTCTTTATTTTTAAAATACTTCCATTCCGCCGATCACCGCATTTTTGCTGATCAATTTATTCTATGTTTATTTTATAAACCGTTACAATGGCATCAAATGCTATAATACACATCACATATTATGTACATTATATTACATCAAATTTATTACATTCAAAAAGGGCCCCCCCACATCCATTCACAAAGCATAAATACAATTGCCATTCATTCATTTTGGATTGTGCCGTACTCAAATGAATGCCTTCCTTCGCATCCATTCGTCGTCAATAAATTTGCTCCTTAAAATCACAATTAATTAATAAATACACCATGTTCCTTATTTTGTGACAATTAAATGCAATTTTCTCACATATAATTGCGAATTCCGTCCGGCAAAATTGTGACCACGCGTTTGCCAATTCCCAACCGTTTGGCCACTTCCATGGCAGCCCAAACATTGGCCCCGGAAGAGCCCCCGCACAGCAAACCCTCGGCCCGTATTAGTCGTCGCGCAGTGCGAAATGCGTTGGCATCGTTCGTTTTGATCCATTCGTCCACCAAATTTCGGTCCGTCGTATATGGCACAAAGTCTGTTTAAAATAAAGCCAAAATATTCTATGGTTATCAGGCGGGCAAATGGTAAGTCAGACGGACAGCCTCCGTTTCGAATTACCGTATCCGATGCCCTCCACTTCATAGGCATGGGTCTGACGATTTGCGGGATTGGCCAGGATGGAGCCTTCCGGGTCGATGGCAATGATCTGAATGCGTAAAAACAAATGATCAGAGAGGCGTGCGCTAATCGGATCAGCCTTTTATTGATTTGATACGATAATTCCCGCCATTACCTTGCAGTTTGGTAACTTTTGTCGTATTTTTTTCGCAATTCCCGTCACTGTTCCCCCCGTGCCGGCACCGATCACTACGGCGTCCAATTTGCCATCGCATGCCCAAATGATTTCTTCGGCGGTCCCCTCAAAATGTGCAAATGGGTTCCCGTCGTTTCTGTACTGAAACAACCAAAGTGTTCACATCGAATATATAAATGCGATTGGATTGCCTGGTCCAAAATAACGCCCCCGGGGATTTCTCTGCGCAGTCGCAAGGCCACCCCAATGTGACTGTCCGGATCCGTGTGCTCTTTTTGGCTCGGCGTTCGCACAATTTGGGCGCCCAACGCACGCAGAACGCACTCCTTTTCCCGACTCATTTTCTCCGGCATTACAATGATGCAACGATATCCTCGAATAGCCGCCATCAATGCCAGGCCGATGCCCGTGTTGCCGGAGGTTGGCTCTATGATTGTGCTGTGGCCGGGACGGAGAATGCCCTAGGGGGAGGCGAGGGGGGACAATTAGGGGACATTTCCTGGCAAATAGTGCGCAAAATTGGCACTTTTTGTTCGGCCAATTCGACCATTTTGCGTGCAATTCGATCCTTCACCGACCCACCGGCGTTTAAGTATTCACATTTGACTACTGAAAGCGGAACTCAGTCAGTCAATCTGATTACTGTACAAATGGCCGATTCTGACGGTTATTTTCAAATTTTACGAACGAATTTCCGCCTCAATGCCGTCTTCCGCCGGAATTCTTTGCAATTTGACCAACGGCGTTTTGCCTATAGCAGCGGCGATGTCATTGAGAAGCAAAGCTTTAGTTGGAGGGCTTTAAAACTTTGTTTGTTTTTCAAATTAGCGCGTCACATTTCATACCAAAACGGCACACTTTGCCAAGGTTCGCTCACTCTTTGGAAGGGCTCTTCGCCCGCTTTTTCCGGGTCGTAAAAATCGCTGATGTTGAAAGTATTCAGAGGATAAATTGGCTTCTCCGGCACTTGGTTTGCTGCCATAAATCCATTGGCTATCTGAATTTAATTATAATTTTTAAATTTAAATGGCAATTGTTCTTTTCGGACCATCCATTCATTGTTTAAATATTTGTCGAGGTAATTGCGCACACTGTCCGGCAACAGCAGCACACATTTCTGACCCTTCTTCAACCCTTTGGCGGCACAAAGAGCGCCGACGACAATGGCACCTTTTTTTTTTGTTGGTTCAATTTTAAAAGAAAGAAAACACTCTCCAATTATTGCAAATAAAAGGAACCATTCGATAGAATTTTTTGATAGATAAAATATTTTACCTGATAAGGCGCCGCACAAAAAGCCTTCTTTGAAATGTAATTTCTTTGCTATTTCGAATGCCTCCGAATCGCAAATTTCAATCTTAAAAAGAAAAAATTGGGTGCCATAAACTGGCAAAAGGCACCCACCCGCTCATCAGCGAGAAGGGCGCTGTTAATAAACGGCATTTTGCCAGTGCCGTCGATTCCTTCCACAAATTTTTGTCCATTTTTTGAGCGATTTACTTCGATGACCTAAAAAAGAAACATTGATTGAAAATAACATTGTTTAGATATATTGTATGTGATAATAAAGATAGTGCCAATAATATTGTGCCGACCTTGCAGTTTGGGTTGACCGATTTAATCTTTTTGGAAATTCCGCTAATTGCTCCGCCAGCAGTGCCTTAAAAAAGAGAATGCTTTTATAATCTGCTGCTTTTTGTCCATATACCATCACCGATCACCACCAAATCAATTTCGCCGTCCAATGCGTCCAAAATCTCTTCCGCCGTTCCATCAAAATGGCACATCGCTTCGGCAATTTCGCTGTGCTTAAATCTCATCATTTTGCATTTTGTACAACCTGGCTTGGTGCTTGCAGAACAAATGTTTCGCTTATAAATGCTTTTTTGGGCCATTTGTCCCAAATTCGTTCGGCTTTTTCAATTTCATTTTTTGACGAACATAATCGAGCAGCACAGAGTTGGCAATACTCCCCTGAAGCTGTTGTGCCTTGTTCAAGCATGCTTCGTACTCGCCGTCCATCCCATCGTCGGCCCTCACAATTTGTGCCCCCAGCGCTCGCTCGACCAATTCCATTTGCCGGTTCGACGCCGCGGGTGTCACAATGACACAGCGATAGTCACGGACAGCGGACACATGAAATATATGGAACCAAGATTGTAATAATAGCACTTATTCAGGAAGAATGCCCTTTATTGTTTTGGCTCTTTCGCTCTTAGAGTCAGTTCCTGCCAACCAGCAGCAAATACCCCCTAATGCACACAGACCAACCAACCATTGCCACTCCGATGGCAACATTGTCAAAGAATGGCACAATTAAAGTCGCCCCCACGCGAAGGCGTCCCACGGCCTCAGCATTTTGGACAAGTCGAAGCGCCACTCGGTCATTTATAGAGCCACTCGGGCTCAGAAATTCGCATTTGCAATCTTTGGAATTGTTTCTTTTTTTTGGATTAAAAAGGTTTATTAATTTCATTACAAATGTCGCATTGAATGCCAAACTCTGCCGGAATATTGTTAAGTTTTACCTTTAAAAATTCTTTGTTAATTATTTTGAATTTAAATGCATTTATACCATCGGAGTGTTTCCAATTGATTCCAATATGGAGTTTAAAATTTGATGGCGCTTTTTTCTAAAAAAGTGGATTATTACACACAAAGTTTGTGGGCAATATGGAAGGATTACGGCGGATATTCAATGAAAGGATATTGCCCAAATGCGTCCTGCGCCCCTTCGGCGTGCCATCGATGCGTTGCCATTGTTCCAATTGTTTGGCATTTGTAAGGCACTTTTTTTCCCTTTCTCTCCGCGCCATTTGAGCACATTTCGGCACAAAAATAAGTGAAATGAATGAATGGAATGAAATGGATTCAAAAATGAATTCTATTAACAAAAAAAATGAATAGTAAGCTGACATGAATTGACTGTCTATCAGCTGACAAAAAAAAATAGCACAAATATTTCAATGAATTTAAATAAATTAATTATTATTTTTAATTTGTTTGTTTTATTTATTATAATTTACTTATATTAAATTACATATTCATTTGGATTATTGTTGAAAGGCCAAAAGTAATTTGGAAAAAAAGACAGTCGGACAAATTGAAAGAAGAATGTCATTGTTTGTATTTTTACAATTTCGATGACATTTTTTACCATTATGGTGGATAATGTCAACTTTCATTTTGACTAAAATAACTTCAATTTTAACATTATGTACATAAAGATGAAATGCAATGAAATGAGCAATTAATTATTATTATTATTATTAAAATTATTAAAAATATAAAATGTAATTAATTAATGCATTATTTGCTTTTGTTCATTTCTTCTTTTTGTTAATAATCTGGTTATTATGCACATACAATGCATAACACCGATTTATTATGTACATAAATTTGTTTGATTGATCGTCCTCTTCTGCTTGAGGCCGGTTGTTATGAGGTTGCGCAAAAATGTTCATTAATAAAAAAAAATAACAATAATTAATAATAATGAAAAATAGCGGTGGGAGGGGGGATGCAAAAAGTGCTCGCGGATGGACATTTTTGCAAGGTAATCCCGCCCGTTATGTGCTCACAAATCAGCTGGCTGAAGTGTGCCGTGCCCAAATCGACGCAAATGGTTTTAATTTTATTGGAAAATGCAAATTGATGATCGAGCACAAAAACATAAATATAAACTCATAAATGAAAATGGCTTCAGCAAATAATTGTAGTAAATTAAATTTATCTTAATTTATTTATTAAATGCAAAAAAAAAATGAATGAATGTTTCCGATTGGCACTTATATTGTAATTCCCATTTTGTCCCCTCACATGGAAATTCACACAAATAACAAACGCATAAAATTGTTGACGCGTAATTTCCGAGAAATATGTTAAAGGCAGTCATCATTTTCATATCAAATCACACACATTCATTCATTCATTCATTGATTGGAAGTATAATTATTGTATTATCATTCATTTTATTATCTTTCATTTTCATTGAATTAATCACACAAAAAGTGACTGATAAAAGTTCTAAAATATTTTCTTTTCTTTTCTTTTGTTTTGAAAGACAGCTACGGAATTGCGCTACAGTAACAAATATTATCAAACATTAGCCATGTGATCAGAGTTGGACAAAACAAAAAAAAAGAAATTTGTACGAAAGGAAAAAATAAAAAATTGAGCGACGAAATGCGAAATGAAAAACATTGTCAATTTGAGGAAATGAAAAGGAACAAAATTATTTTAAAAAATTCATTATTTTTTGGTATTATTTTAAAGCAATTTTTCTAATCAATTAATGGTGCTTAAAAAACATAAAGTTTACCAAAATTTTCAAGAAAGAGTATACTGATGAGTAAAGGAAAAAATAAATGTCCGAGCAGCAAATGTTCTAAAAAAGCTCTTTAACAAATGGTCCGCTAAAATCTGTTTTTACTATTTAAGGGAATGAAGGCAAAAAATGCCCTTTTTTGGCCTAATGACCGCGCTAATTCAAATTTTCCTTAGAAAATCCCAAAACGGACTTGCATATAAAATCAGTCAATTTTGAGAAAATTCATTTTCATAGTCATAAAAATGGGCTAATTAATATTAATGAAATTGATTAGATTGATTTGTGAATACATTATTCGACTAGAATCTGTGTCATCAGTCAGTCAGTGTATGTGATGAATGGCATTTCAAAATATTTGATTAATCAATGGAAATATTCGGAAGAAGAATACCATTTTATTAATAAGCATTTATTATTATTTTTAAATTCATTCATTTATAAATAATAAGAATTGAAGGAGATGAAAACGAACAAAATCGTCAAATGTAATTTTGTGCTTTTTTTGCTAATATTTGTGCCGCCGTCGCCGTATTCAAATGCAATCGAATTGCGTAAGTTCGAATTTAAATAATTCATTTCATTTATTTGTTTTGAATTTTTAGCCGTAAGCAAAAAAGAATTTGACGCTTTTTATTCAAAGATATTTTCCAATAATGAGAACAACAACAACAATTATGAAGAAGCAAAATTGAGAATTGAAATGACTATTTTTAGCAACGAAAGTTTTGTAATATTCAAAGAAATTGACAAAATGCCATTGACAGAATGCCAAAAGCGGATTTTTGAAGGAAAACGGAGCGAATTCGGACAATTGATGGAACACATTAAAGAAGTTTCGCATCTTAATAATTGCCGACTTTGGAAGTTTTGGCGCGATTTGGAGTGCCAAAGAGGCACATTAAATAAAATAATAATATTAATAATAATGATAATTAAATATAAATTTAATTGTTTTTCTTTTCAACAAATGTGTATTAATTAGTTTGTAATTTCTGTGATAAATTAAATAATTTAAGAAATGCATCATTTGGTCCAATATCAATCCAACGAATTGTATACAAAAATTTATCCCAAAAAATGGAATTTTTCTGACGCAATGAATTGTGAGAAAATGGGAAATGAATTTACAGATGAAAATGGACAAATTGGTGCAGAAATGACCGAATATATGAACGCATTTTGGGCAGATTTAATGATAGCGCATTTTGGCGCAATTTTATTTTTGTTGGACGACATAAAAAACGCCGATGAGGGCGGGCCGGGCTCAATTTACGGCGTTTGGCGCAAAAGCGAGGGAATTCAGTGAGAATGGCACACATTTTTAGGGGGGGGGGAGGACGGGGGGCATCGATGAAAAGTCGCAATAAATGCATTAAATTGCATCATTTCTTTTAAGGGAATTTTCCAAATTCTTTGACATTGAACAATTGGAAAATGAATCAAATTTTGCCTTTCAATTGCGATTATTGCGAATAAAAAACGATGAAAAAAGTTTGAACAGATTTTTGCGGGTAAAAAGCAAAATTGAATATTTGACTTCAACTTTATTTGAGATCATGGAATACAAAGAGCCAATTTTGATAGGATTAGGTAAAGCATTTATTTTATAATTTAATTGCATAAAAAATTAATTTAAAAAGATTAAAAAGGATATTTAAAATGAAATATTTATAATTCGTTGTTTTTTGCATCTTTTTTAAAAATTAAGATGTAATTGACGATGTAACGCTTATGAATGAATATTTTCGCATTATTTTCGATGAAAAAAAAGGCGAAGAGATTTGTGAGGCAGAAATGAAAGTGACAATTCGCATATATTTTGGACGAATTTGGGACATTTTTTCCCAAATCGCAAACGTAAAAAGGCAAAAAGTTGTCCAAAAGAAAGGCCAAAACAAAGACACAGAAAAATTGGAACAAAATTTGAGACAATTTCACCAAATTTGGGATGACAAAATGTCGCAATTAGTCGTTAACTGTCATCGCTTAGATCAGCCAGAAATATTGGCAAAAGTTTATAAAATTTGGCGAAAATTGGTCAATTTGTACGACAAAATGCCAATTCAAAACAAAATGAAACGAATTGAGCTCGTTGAGACGTGGGAATGGGAAGGAAGCGATGACGGCACAATTGGGCAAATTGCCAGCGACGAACTTTTTGAGACGCATTTAAATAATTTGGGCCGATTGTACGCGACACAAAATGAATTTAGGGATTATTTGAGAAACAATCGGAAAAATGCCAAAAAGGGAATAAGGGAAATGTATGAGCTAAAAAGTGAAAAGAATCAAATGAAAGTAGGCAAAGAGCGCTTTAATATATTTGTGAAAACAATCCAAAAGAATTCGCAACTCAAAGAAATGCTCCGATTTGGTAAGAGATTCGGCGGGAGGGAGGGGAAGGGAAGGGATTATCCGCATTATCCGCTTCTTCTTTCTGCTGCGGATCGGGATTTAAAAATGTCTGTCCTCAAAAGTCGCAATTTTTTTTGCTATCTAAAATTCATAAAGGTACCCTAATTTTTTTTTAAGCAAGATAATTTTTGTGCATTTTCGAGTTCGAAGCCAAAAAAGTCAAATTTAGGAATTACAGACGAAAAAATTGTACAACTTCAATTCAAAAATTACATCAACTTTTTGGATGAGTGCAGCGATGACCAACATTGGAAATGGGCCAAATTCCAATTGGACATAATGGCATATTATCAGTGGTCAGTCACTCGGCGTGAAGGCCATCGGAGACAAATTGCCGCCCATCAAACAAATATTTGATTTTATTTGTTAATAAACTTAAATTTAAAAACAATTTGAAATCCTTATTTTCTTTTAGAAGCGCCGTCTGGCTCTTCTATTTTTATACCGCTCGAAGGGGCACTTCTATTGGGTGGGGGGGGGGCTCTATTAGCGGAGAAATGGGACGGTATTTATTCAGAATAATATGTAAAAATGTGCAGGTTCAAACATCAAATGAAAGGCATTCCCAAAGCGACCCAAGCACAAATTGACGCTGAATTGATTGTGATTGCGCTTTGGATTGACTGTTCCGAGAATGGCGGCGAAATGCCGTCGGAGGAGGAGACGCGAGAAAGTGCCATAAATATGCAAGTGTTGGCACAATTGAAGATAACAGCGTTCCCAAATGCTGGCGACATTTCCATTTGTCAAATACACGCGCAAATCGTACGGACATTTTTTGTCCGCCAAAAAATATTTGTTGACCAATTAAAAAGTAAGGCAATTCGCAAATTAATTTTCATCAAAAATACTTTGACCATTTGTCAGTGATTTATTTTGTCGTCCTAATTATTGTACTTAGATACATAAATAGATTTGGCAATTAATTCTTAACCAAAATGCATTAAACCCACAAAATGTACACTGATATTGAATCTTTTAAAAATACACTCGAAAAACTAAATTTTTCTCACCAAAATCCTGTAAAATTGTTTTATTGGCAAAAAAATGAATCCTTTTTTGAATTTTTTTTTTAAATAAAATAAATAAATAATTTTGTTTTACCAAATTTCGTCTGATTTTTTGAATTAAATTAGCATAAGTATTTATTTATGCAAAAAATTTAGCAATTAATGTGAATCAAAAAAGAGCGAATTCATTGTTTGGAGAAAAAGCGAAGGAAATTGTGAAAATGTTAACGGAAGGGAGCAAAGGAAATGAAAAAAGGGGCGAAGGTCGCGAATAATAATTATTATAAATGTTATTTAAATAGTTATAAAAATGACTATTATTGTAAGCATTGATTATATTGTAGGCAATTCATTTTTAGAGGAATTCATTGAAGCGGCACAAACAATGCGCCATTTCAAACGCATTTTAATGGTCCAAAAATCAATTTCCAACGCCGACAAAAACCTTTTGACCATCGAAACATTTTATTTACGGCACAAAAATTTGCTAAAAGAGCTCTTGACCTTTATTCGTGAAATAAACCCAAAAGAAAATGTGAAATTGAAAGAAATAATTGTTCGAATTGAAGTTGAAGCGGCGCAGGCAAAATTGGAGGACAAAAGTGAGGACGACATGAAGCAAAAACTGATCAAAATTTGCCTGATGGACAGTTTTTTGGACAGAATTATCAGAAATCGAACTCTGAGGGATCAAAGTGAAAAATGGAGAGACTTTTTGAGGGGGCACAGAGAGAGGGGCACAATTGGCACAATGAACGGCGCCGGCGGGGAAAACCAAAATGGACACCGGCGACGGGAGGGGGAGGAGGACAACAAGGTGGTCACAAACTTCAAAAATGTTATTAAATGAATTAGCGTATTCCCTCCATAATAGAAGCCCATTCCATTTTAACCCGTCTTTAATAGAAATCCCCCCTAGAGGAGGCATTAAATTGCCTCCAAAAAACTACCGCTTTACTCGCGCTTAAATTGGACCTTACCCCCTCTAATAGAACCCCCCCCTCGTCGGTGTAATAAAAATAGAACTGCTTGAATTGTTAGCAGAGGCAATGTGAATTGTCTTTTATCAGAAAAACAAATTTGTTGGTGCTCCTTCTGACGAAACGGACCAAAAATGGGAAAGGCCAAACTGCGAGAATGGCGTCCTTTCTTCGCGCATTTTGAACAAATTGGCAAAGTCGCCGATGGTCGAAGAGAATTTGGTGCATATTTTAAGCGATTTGTTCAAAAAATTCCCGGACTTTGTTCAATTTGTTGGCGAAAATATGAAAGCGATTTGGACAATGAAAGATTTGGGTGATTTATTATTCATATCAATTAAATATATATAAAATAATAAATTAATTTAGGGTCACTGGAAATTAATGAAAAGGCGACACAATGCAAAAACATTTTGGAAAGCAATGACAAATTGGCGGAGAAAGACGGCGGGGGACAATGGCCGTTGCTGTTTTCGTTAAAACTTTTGTCGGAAAGGGCCCAAAGACTGCTCCAAAAAGTGCCAATTGGCGCGGAAATTGACGCGGCCAGTGCCAATTTCTTTGCACTTTTGCGCACCATTGAAATTTTTGCCCCTCCGAGCGAATTGGCACACTTTCGCATTGTTTGTTTGCTGGCAAAATTTACGCAATTTTTGGAGCAAAAAAGGAAAGAGACAACGGCAGAAGACAAATGGCAATTGCCGTTAAAATGTTTGTCCGTGGAGTTGCCTGGCGGCGAAATATGGCATTTACAGCAACGACAAATGGCCAACGAACTGTTCGAATTCTTCGCCACTTTTTTGGTCGACAGCGACGAAATGATTGCAATTTTAAGAAACAACGATCAATCATTGTTAAATTTGAGAAATATTTTGGGAAAAGAAAACATGCAAAAATTGTGGAAGAATGAGCAAATTCGTGACAAATTGCTGGTCCAAAATTGTAAGCGAATTATATAAAATTAAAAATTAAAAAGGTCCAATGGCAACTAATAATCTTATTGAATGAATGAATAAATGTATTAAATTTGCTAAATTTTATTCGGTAATTCAAATTTCAGTTTTTAATGACTCCCATCGCCTTTTGGCACTTTATCGGCGAGTGATTGGTGGACAAACGAAAAGTGAACGAATGGCCGCACGCATTGGGGCGGACATTTGGGTATGGATGAATTGGCACTTTGTCGGGACGACGGCTGACAGACATTTGACGACAAATCGGCGGGCATCGATGCCCCCGGGGGAAAAGGCACTGTTCGACATTCTTTGGCTGTTCTTCCGACTTTTATTCGGCGAATGCCAAAATTTGGCGGCACAAATCGCCGACGGCGCCAATGGGCGGGCACAGAAAAAAGAGCTGTCAAAATTGAGTTTTGAACTGAACAGTTTGATATCAGGTAAAGCAATTTTGACGCTTCAAATTCAATTTTTTTAACATTTAGCGGTTGAAAATTTTATTCGCAATGAAAAAAACAAAAAATTGTCGTCAAATGTTTCGAAATATTTAAATTTGTGGGGACAGAGAGAAATGGCGCTGATGGAAGAAAACGAATTTCGATGGACCCAAACGGCGCCAAATGAATTTGAAGAGCCAATGGAAACGATGCAACGAAAGCATTTTGCCAATTTAAGCGAACTTTTGAAACGAAAAAATAAAACATTGAACGAAGGGGAGAAGAAGGAGGAAAAGGAGGCGGAGGAAAAGGAGGAGGAGGAAAAGGAGGCGGAGGAAAAGGAGGAGGAGGAAGAGGAAAAAGAGGCAGAGGAAAAGGAGGAGGAGGAAAAGGAGGAGGAGGAAAAAGAGGAGTTTAATTTACTAATTGCGGGTAAATTGTGCAAAAATTGTTTTTTATTAAATAAAAAGTTAAACTTATTATTAGTTTATTTTTTTAGACTTGAAGAACAGCAAAGAAGGACAAAGAAATTTGTTGGAATTGCTGAAAATTGACGAAATGGAAAAATTCTTTAAGGAAATTGGGGTGAATTTTAAAGAAAAAAATTTGGATGAAAAACCAAAAGAAATTAAAGGAAAAAATGCCAAAATAAAAAAGAAAAATGATAAATTATTAAACACTAAAAACATTGGCCAAAATTCGGAAGAAAAAAACAAAGAAACAAATTCAGCAGTAAATGGAGTCAAAAATGAAAAGGAAGAATTGTTTGAAAATGAAAGTGAAGAATTTGAAGTAGCGAAAGAAAAAAGTGAAAATAATCAAAAAATAATTGTGGAAGAAAAATTGAGCAAAAATAAAAAGAAAAAATTGAATAGCAAAAAAAGGGGAAACAAAAGGGAAAAGAGTGAAAATGAGAAAAGTGTGGAGGAAATAGAGCACAAAATGGAGGAAAACAATGAAAAAAGCGAAAAACGACACGACGACGCCGGCGGCGACGAATTGCGCGAGGAATGGGCAAAAATTGCCAAAAATTCGCCAAAGGGTACGGTATTTGTATTGTACTAATTCACATTTTAATGCTTACAACAATAATCAGCAGATTGTTGCGATGACGGCACAATTTATGGCCAATATTTTGCATTTATTTTGGCCCCGTCGGACGCAAAACGCCTTTTGTTGGACATTTGGGCGACTGTCCACGAAATTGGGCAGCGATTCAAAGCGACCGACGAAATGAAAACAATTTTTGCATTTGAAGCCAATCCGTCATTAGAAACACTAAAAAATGAATGGAACGAATTGATGGAGCGCAACGATTGGCCAATTGAAGTGCCAAATTTGGAAATATTGGCCGAATTAGGGCAAAAATTGGATAAAACATTGGCCAAAATAACAATTCTAATGGAAGAAGGGGCGGCAGCAGCAATCAGTGAGAAAAACGGAGACGAAATTGAACAAATTAAAGTGCAAATTCACCTTAGAACATTGTCACTTGGACTGATCAGTGATCAGAAACTCAAAAATTATTGGCAGAATTTAGGGGAAAGCAAAAAGAAACAAATTCGGAACAAATTATTCGGTGGAATTCGTGTTGGACCGACGCGATTTGAAAATCTGATGGAGGGATGGCAAAGAATGGCGGAGCAAGTCGAAATTGGTCAGTGAAATTTACATAAAAAATAATTTAATAATTATTTGGAATAAAAACTAAAAAGATAAAATTTAAATGGACTTCGAAAAATACAGCCCCACCACCCCTCGGATAAAGACAACCACCTGCTGACGAATGAGATAAAGCCCCCTTCTAAGTAAATACACCAATTGAAAATGATTAAATAATCAAAACAAAAACATTGATAAAATTACAAATAAAAACATCACCTAAAATATTGAACCCTTTCCTAAAAGAATGTGGACTTGATGTTTTAATGATAAAGTAATATTAATTCTACAGAAATTGCAACTATTTCAGTTAATTGCCATAAATCAGTTTAATTGGGAACATTGAGCAAAAGAACAAAGAAATATAGGAAATTTAAGGATTTTTATGAATATTTGCACAAAGGATAAGAAATACAGCCCCCCTTTAAAATGAGAGCCCTTTAGAGATATTGGCAAACCCCCCCGGTGGAGTTTTACTTTGAAAGTATACGAATTATAAATAATATATATTATTATTTAAGATGAAATGCTTTTCGACAAATTTGTTTATCCGTTCACTCAGCAAAATTTTTTGTCTCCAAAATTTCCATTTTATTCACAACAATTAAATTTTGTGGAGAATAAAATGGCTGAAGCGAAACTTACGGAAAAAGTAAGAAAACAGAAAAATTTTTTTTTACATAATAAACTTTTTAGTTTGAAAATTATTTGATTGAGGAAAGCATTGAGGGAAAAAATTGCAGTGAAAATGAAATAAACGGCGCTTTAATTGAAATTAAGGAAATGGTGGACGAATGGGTGAGTTGATAAACCAATTAATTTTTTTTTGGGGGGCATTAATTTCCCAAAAAAATGCATTGAATTCGGCCATTTCAGTCCCGTGCCCGTGCTCGTCTTCTCATTTCGGGCTCTTTTCTGCTCGGCTCCAACACAATTCATTCGGACATCGATTTGATTTGTGCCGTGCCCGGCAAAGTGATCAAAGCGGAAGACTTTTTCGGTGCTTCGTCCTCAATTTGCAGCTCAAATCAATGCCTAAATATGCCAAAGCAAAAGAATTTGTCATTGTTTTGTCATTTTTGTCGAGTAAATACAAAAAACGCAATTTTTTGATTGGTTAATTTTTGAATTATTTTAGCATAAAAAAGTGACGGAATTGGCGGCAATTTCTGTCGGAAGAGTTCCGATGATCAAAATGAAATTTGGCCAAATTCCCATCGACATTTGCTTCGTCTCTTTTCCACAGTGCAAAATGCTACCGCAAGAAATTGGTGACGAATTTATGACGTCTGAAATGAGCAAAATGGACCCAAATAATGGCGAACATAAAAAGACACTTCGCATTTTGTCGAGTAAATAATTAAATATTCTTTATACAATTGCCAAATAATTTCATTTGTTCAAAGGCTACCGATCAAATTTGTACATTTTGAATTTGATCACGGAAGGGTCAACAACAAACAGACAAAATCAAAGTTGGAAAATGCTAACACAAAGTGCCAATGCCAATTTGGAAGGCGAGCCCCCACAAACAGAGAAACAATTCACAAAAAACTTTCGCTTAATGCTTTTGGCATTGAAATTGTGGGCCAAAAGTAATTTTAAAATTTATTTAGCTATAAAAATAATTGATTCAAAATTAGGTTTTTACATATATTCCAACAAATACGGTTTTCTGAATGGATTTGCCGTAACAATAATGGCCACTAAAGTTTTTTTGCTCTTCCCGCGCGCTTCCATGCCATTTTTGCTCGAAAAATTCTTCACTTACTATTGTAGGAGGTGCAAAAAATAATGCGATTATTTATTTAAAAATATTTTAGAAAGTATAAAAGCAATTAAAAAAATAATAAAACAATATTATATAAATTTGCTTAATTATTATCATAACATTTATTTGTTCATTTTAGACCATTTTCTGTTCCTGTTCAACTCGAACATCTTGAGCCTGAACAATTAATTTGGGTAAATGATGCCAAATCTGAAAGAATGATGACCGTCCTTACACCGGCGACGGCATTTGCCACGCAAAATGTTGCCAATTTGGTCACAAATTCGACCGCTCATATAATCCGTGTCGAAATGCGCGAAGGTTCACTTTTTAAAATTATTTTTCCTCCAAATTTAAATGCTTTAACTTCCAAATGAAAGCACTCGACAAAATAAAGGCCATTCGTCGGATTGGCACTTCACAACAATGGCATTTACTGCTCAACAATTCTGCCCCATTTGTTAATAAGGTATTTTATTTATTATATTGCAACAAAAATAAATTCCTTTTTCTATTTGTGTTTATTGTCTTAATTTTGTAATCGATTCGCTCTCTTTCTTTGTTCCTCTCTCCCTCTCTCAACCCTTTGCTGCTGTATCTCTCTCAATTTCTTACAATCCCTCTCCGCTGCTCTCTTTGATTCTCATCCTCTCTCTTCATTGTTTTTTGTCTTTGTTCCACTATTTCTCCCCTCCCTCTGTCTGTCTGTCTTTTGTGGCCATTGGCATAATTATTGTAAATTATTTTAAAATTATTTCTTTTTTTCTTTACCTTTTTGGCCATTTCATTAAGGGTTTGTTATTAATTTCAGTTTGACAATTTTATTTTGATCAATTGCATTGCCCAACAAATTAATGGAGCTGATAAATTTTGTCAATTTGTGGACGGACGAATTCGGTGGCAATTATTTGTTGACATCGATCAGTCCGTCGGGGGCGAAATGGCACATTTGCTGCCCAAATTGTTCAGTTCAAACTGCAAAATTGCAAACAAACTAATTTCGACGCCCTTTAGGTAAAATAATTAATTTAAAATAAACATATATTTAAATAATATTATTATATATATATATAATTTATATAATTTATATTCAGCATTAATTATTGCAAAATTTGGTTGGTTGGCGTAAAATTTGTGCCAACATCGAAGGCATTGGACCAATTCGATTTGACCATAAAAAGGCATTTTTTAATGTACAATAACAATGATTCGCTTTCTGAGCATGAAAATAATGCAGAAATAAATGAAAATATTATTAGCAATAAAAAAAGCAAAAATTTAATTTCAATTTTCAAATCGGCCGATGAAATCAATGCAAAATTCAGCAAATTTAAAATTGATCTTAATTCGATCAGTTTGAGCAAAGAAAATGCGGTAGCTCTTGAAGAAAAGGGCAAATAAAAACATTTAAAATTGGATTTTTATTATCAATTTTAATTTAATTTTGTCGTCACTTTTTCAAAAAGAATCGTTTTTTGTATTTATTATTGATTATCTATTCATTTTAAACTCTAAAATAAAATTTGAGGTGAATACCATCAAAATTGAGCTGTGAATATCTTCGGCTCATTCATTCATTTGGCATTTTTTAAGACGTAATAATTCGTTTAAATTTATTGCTTTTGAAATTCAATAAAATAAAACTCTCCTTCGGCATTTTCCAACTTTTACATATTATTCTTTTAAAATTCGAGATTTTTAATCATTGAACATTTCCATTTTTAGTTTTTGTGTTTTATTCTCAATTCAAATGAGATTTACCTACCTATCCGTCCTTTTGATGGGATTACATTTATTTTGGTCCAAAATCGACCCAAATTGCATGTATTATCCCTTCCCCCCCCCCTAACGAAACATCGCAACATTTTCATTCACCGCTCTCCGTCAATTCGTCGATCGCATGGCCAGCAAAAAGAGAATTCAATTTGAATTTTATGCCCGATTTGTGTCGCCCATTTTATGATTTTTGTTCTCCACTATTTTTTAATTTGACGTCGTCAAATTCAATTTGTCGGTCGGAAAATCACATCGTTAATTGCCCGTACAAATCGGTGCCCCTTCCGGCGACATTGAAAATTTTGGAGGGACAATGGCGACCCCGGGGGGGGAGGGGGGAGAGGAGAGGGGGGAGACGACGGCCACCACCCCAAACGAATTTTAAGTGAACGCCGCGGGGTTATGTATAAAAGGGGGCCAAAATTGGTTTGTTTCAATTCAAAGCACATAAATAAACCATTCAATCGCCCCTCAAAAAAAAAAAAGAATAAAATGAAAAGCAACAAATCATTGGCAACAAATGCTGCTGCTCTCCTCTCAATACTCAGCTGCTTAATGCTTCTCGTCACAATGTTTGGCCAAAGCAATGTAAGAAAATGAATTATTATTCAAATGGCATTTATTTTCAATGAAAAATTGTTTTTGTTTTTGGCTTCAAAATTCTTAAATGGGCGGCTGTGGTGGATTGTTTGACATGTTTTGTGCTTATTTAGGCATATTTGCCCGTGGCGGCAACGAATTGGAGTGCGCAGAAATTCAAGCCGTGGAATGTGCACGGCATGTGGTACGTCAGCTACGACGAGTGCGAGCCGTGGTGCCGTGCCCATTGTGCCACCAAACGAACGCCCGACTTTTGCTTTCTGTCGGGGCCGTGCATGCGCAACTGTTACAAAATTGTCAACAATTATTTGCAGTCGACACTGTTCAGGCAAAGAAGATGAACCACGAAGACGGGAAGAATGACGCCGAACAAACATTTTTGATAAAAGCTGATCATGATCAGAACCGGTGGTCACGCTGCTGCTGATCAGTGATGGTGGATCACTGATCAGCAATCAGATGATACCAGATCATACCCATCAGAATTAATCACTATTATCGATTGTATTGTACACAAAAGAGGACAGAGAAAGAGAGAGATATGATTGATTGAAAACAAATACAGCAACATAAACACTTGCGCAACTTTTCTATGATTACTTTGCATAATATTATTATTATTATTTATTTTAAGTGTCAAATTTTATTTTTTTTCTCTTTTGGCGGCCGTTTATTGCGTTCTCCGTCATCTCAATGATTTGCTGCTATTAAGTCAAGGTCATTTTGATGGAAATATTATTGAAGAACTCTTGGAAAGACGGATGGACGAAAATTTTGCAATATTTAATAAATAATTAAAATGAAAAATGTTTGGTAGGGCAGTGTCTGGTTTTGGCAGTTTTCAAAAAAGTTTAGGGCATCAATAAAATAATCCCATATTTCTCACTAATTTACAATAGTTGTGTATAATTTAAATCAAAAAAGTATCAAAATAAAATCGTAAATTAAATTTTATAATAAAAATGTCTGTTTTACAATTTACATTTGACGAACTGTAATTAAATTGGCATTAAAAGCGATCATTTAATAAACATTATCAAAATATTTGTGTGATTGAGCACACCGAGAAGAGCGAATATATTTTATAAAAATATGAAAATGTATATATAAAAGTAAAAGTATTCATTCATAAAGGGAAATATGTAAAGATAAAAAATGGACGGAAAAATGAAAAGTGCCGGCGATTAAAAGAAGTGATCAAATCTTGACTTTTAATTCGACTATAATTCCACCGACTTCAAAAATGGTAATTTTCTTTTTCCCGGTACTTTGTGCTTCAGAAATGCGGCCAAATGCAATTCCATTCCATTCCAAACACTTTTTGGCGTTTTGAATTGCATTTGTATTTGAATTTGGCTGCACCGTTGTCAAATGAAATATTTGTCAGAGTTCAAAATAGCGATTCATTCATTTTGATCACATGTCAAATCAATCCCTTAGGATCTGCTGTTATTGGCGGCATTGTACGCCGCGGGCGTGGAGAATTGGGAGCCGCTTAGAATGATGGGCTGATGCTGCTGTTGGCTGCTGCTGCTGTTCATTGTGCCGTTGGATGTCGGAAGTCTTCCGCCGATGCCGTGCCCGTTGGTGGCGGCACTTTCAGTACCCATCATCGTCGTCCTCAGTCCGGTACTGAAAGAGAAGTTCTTTGTTCGCAAGAAATGCCAAAAATGTTGCCTTCGTCGGATTTACCCCAACCCCCTATTCTTTATGCATATCCGTACAGATTAACGTTGCTCCCATCGGTGGTAAAACGATTTGGCGGTGTCGTCCCTTTTCCATTTTCCACCATGCAGATTTCCTCCTTCAATTTCAACGTCCCATTGTTACGCCGATTGTTAACCTGATCGAATTTTGAGTGATTTCATTAAAATGCCGTCACCAGCAGCAGCAGAGAGATGAATTACCCCAAAAACGACAATGGCAAAAATTGCAAAAACGACAATAAGCACTCCAACAACGACGGCCCCGCCGATGATGAAGCCGGTGCTTTCCGCCTAATTTAAATTTAAAAATAAATGATCAAAATGAATTTGTGTTTAAAATGATTTGTGCCTCCTCTTGCTGTTGCCTTTGATTTGCTGCCACACTGTTGCCGGACGGACCATGGGCTGCAAATCCTGCAAAATGTTTAAATGATCAAATTCCTTTGAAAGACCCCGCAAAAAAAGGAGTAAAAATGATCAGTTTCTTATTGAGATGACAATGCCCTGGGCGAATTTCATTTCCGAAAAAAGCCAACTAATTAATTGCTTACCAGCAACACTAATCGCGTCAGTATCGACGCCATTTCCGCCCAACTCTCCTCCTCGAGAAACAATGGCCTAAATGGCGAAATTGAAAACAAATTAATTGAAAATTGCTAGCAAAATTCTGGCACCTGTTCCAATGCCATTGCCACATTTTTGGCGTCGGTTATGTCGTCTTTGCTCAGTAATTGTCCCTCCACAACCACAGATCCCTGGTGCAGAGCTTCGATGCGGTAATCCAAAAATCCGGGCCCAACGGCGGCGGAGAGCGCGGAATGAAGCTAAGTAAGCATTTTTTGAATACTTTTTAAATGAATTCGTTTCGATAATTTATGTTATTAATCATTTTAATTCGTAAGAAAATGTTTACGTCAGAACGGATTTGCTCTTGCAATTTCCTCGCCGGTCCGCTTGACAAATCGCCAAATTCGGGGCGCCATTCAATTTTGGTGAGCCGAAGAAGGAATGGAGTGCGAAATGCGCGGGCGAGTTCCATTTCTAAGTTTGGTTCTCCAATTTTGAAATAAATTTACAATATTTTACCATGCTTTTCCTCTGGCTCAATGCCACCAATTTGTGCCGTTGTCGTCGCTTCCGCCGATTCATTTGCCTTTTCTGTCAAATCATTCGCTTCTTTCCCACCTTCTTCAGCAGCTGTAGGAATTGAAGTTGCTGCTTCATTCTGCAAATAATTTTGAATTAATTAACATTTCTTTTTTTGCCCACCTGTTCTGTTACCGGCGCTGGTGGAGCTGAAACAAAAGTCGTTTCCTCCTCAGCGGGCACATCACCTAATTACAATAATAATGTCAAATTCATACAAAGAAATAAAGCCCCTCGAGAGCAACCAATATAGTAAGAAATCGGCAAAATGGTAAAGCCTGGGTGGGATTTGAACCCACGATCTCCATCTAATCCGTGGACCAGGCCGTATCCAGGAGGTAGGGGGAAGGGGGCGGGGGGGGGGATTCCCCACCCCCCCCCCGAAATGGGAAAAATTTGCTTTTTCCCCAACAAAAGGAAAATTTTTTTCAAAATCTCCCCCCCCCCCCGAAACCAAAAATTTGAAAAATTTTGCGATTTTTTCCGAATCCAGCCCCCCCGAAAATTTTTTCTGGATACGGGCTTGCCGTAGACAGCTCTTCTTCCTCTGTGCCTACCAGGCCCATTAGCCGCTTCTTTTAAAGGATCTTATCAGCCCCCGCCCTACGGCATTTTAACGCCCAATGATCGGTCATAGGCTTTGCTTGCCTCTTTGTGCCGTCGTCGTCTGCTGTTGCTGCTGTGTGCCCTCCTCCGCGCCTCCGTTCGGTGCTGAAGTGTCTTCCGCAACAGCAACAATTGCATGTTCTGTTGTTGCTGCTGGCATTGGTTGTGTTGTCTCGGAATGCCCTTCTTCATTCGGCAGCGGCGTTAACTCTGTGCTCGGCGAGCTCAATCCTAAGAAAGGCATTTTTCAAAATTTTTAAAATTTGAAGTTGTCCAACCCGGCGGCCCCCGAGGTGCCAAAATGTCGTCATTAGTCCCTGCAGCCCCTTTGAACGCTTCATCTCCTCCGTCCGTGCCTTCTTCCCGCCGGGGCTGTGCCGTTTCAGTCGCTGTCGGCACTGCCAAAGTCGTCGTTGCCGTCGTCGCTGGGGGCGGAGTCTCCTCTTCGTGATTTCCTGCACAATTATTGATTTGATTGCCCATTTAAATATTCAAATTTTTGCCACCCATTTAAATATTCAAACGAGCGTTTGGTCGCCGCTTCGCGGCTCCCAAACGCTCTATTAAACATCTTCAATGTTCTAACAAAAAGTATAAAATTTAAGAATTGAAGGTGTTACTTAGTTTCACCATTATCCCTTTTCGCACTTCATAAAATTTAATTCGATATCCTTCACGCTCAGTCCGCTCGCGCGGTCGCGCGGTGGGGTTGGCACAAACATTATCTTTTTCTTCATTCACTCTCTCTTTTCCATCTTTGTCTCGCTTATTTTTCTCTCTTTTTCATTCTCTCTCTACTCCCACTGGGATCATTTTCAGAATGCGGTAAATTAGAGGCGACAAAGAAAAGAGGAGATATCATTGCCATTTTGCATCCCATAAACAAAAAGATGCAGAGAACTCTCTCCCTTTTTCTATCTCAACCCATAAAAAGGAAACGGTCAAAACTCAATTTGTTTAAAAACGTTCGTACGCCACAGCACCAAATTAATGTATTGGATATATTTGCTTAAATATTTAAATTTTTGCCACCTTCATTGGCTGCCGCCTCAAATGCATTGTGCTGCTGCTGGTGTTGGTTGTGGCTGGGCTGCTGTTTGTTCTGTGCCTGCTCCTCCTCCGCCTCCTCCGTTTGCTGTCCGCCCTCCAACGGCGTAATCATTTCGAATCCGTCACTTCCGCCGTTTGCCTCCTCCGCCGGACGTTGAAAATGTCCAATTTCAAGTTCATGCTGATGTTTAGATGGCTGCTCAGCGTTGGAAATTGCCTTTAATGAATTTTTAAATTTTTTTAAATTATAATTTGGCACTTTTTCTGGCGTTGTGTCCCCCTCTCGGCCCAAATGAGTGATCTGTGCCCGTTCCGGCTGGGGCATCTTCTCCTCTTGCCCCTCCTTCTCCTCTCCATTGCCGATGCCAAAATGAGCGTTTGGCTAAAATAATTGAATTCAAAAGTATGTAAATTAATCCAAAAATGCCTTTGTTGGCATGGCTGATGGAGCAGATGTGGTGTCAGTTTCTGCGTGTTCGGTTGGGAAAACAATTGGCTTCTCCTCCTCCCCCCGGGGCGCTTGGCTTTTATTTGAATCACCGGACACTGAATTCAAATACGGTATTTGCTTATTCGATTGGTCATTCGCTTACTCTCGGCACTTTGCTGCTTCCTGCCCACCACCGTTTCATCTTTATGCCCTGCCGAGTGTTCAGTTAAAGCCTATAATATAATTATTAATTAAAAATCACACAAATCATACAATCACCCACTTCCTCTTCCTTTTTATCTTCTGGCTTTTCCTCTTCCTTTTTGTCTTCTGGCTTTTCCTCCTTTTTATCTTCTGGCTTTTCCTGCTCCTTTTTACCTTCTGTCTTTTCCTCCTCCTTTTTATCTTTTAGCTTTTCCTCTTCCTTTTTATGTTCAGGCTTTTCCTCTTCCTTCTTGTCTTCTGGCTTTTCCTCCTCCTTTTTATCTTCTGGCTTTTCCTCTTCCTTTTTATCTTCTGGCTTTTCCTCTTCCTTTTTATCTTCTGGCTTTTCCTCTTCCTTCTTGTCTTCTGGCTTTTCCTGCTCCCACTTCTCCCGATGGATTTGTTCTGTTTGGCCGTCTTTTTGTTCTTGAATTTGCACCTTGTCATTGTCATGCTGATGGCGTTCAGCTAATAAATGAATGAGATGTGTGATTCAATTTCATTTTTAAGTATTTTGATTTCATTACTCAAAGGAATCGTCGCATTGTCCTCCGATTTCTCTTCTGCCGCCTCTTCCATTTTGAACGGACTTTCGCCTTGCTCTGTTTCCTTTTCTCCCTCTTCTGTTTTTTGCTCCTCATTCTTTTGCCTCTCTTCTTCCTCTTCCTTTTTCTCTTCATTCTCTCCTTTCTCCGTCGTCTCTTTCTCCTCCTGCTGCTGCTCTCTCTCTTTTTGTTCTACCGTAGTCATCAATTGACTTACTGTCGAAGTTTCATCGTCCTGCTGCTGCTGCTGCTGATGGGCAATTGTTGAATGCTACAATACAAAGTGCCAATACATTTTTTTTTTTTTGCCTTACCTTTTCCTCCTTTGCCTTTGCCTCCTCTTCCTCCTCCTCCGCCTTCTCTTTTTCCGTCGTCCCCTTGGGCGTCTCTTTTGGTGTCGTCGTTTCGTTGCCCTTTGCTGCTGCCGGCATTTCGCTCTTTGTCACTTCGTCTTGCCGTTGTTGCGTCTTTTCCGTTATTATTGGCACTTTGCCAATTTCCTCCTCCTCTTCCTGTGGCTTCTGTTCGTGTTTTTCCTAATACAAATGATTTTCCCTCAATTAAACATAAAAAAATTCTCCTCAAATGTCAAAAATTTCGACGAGAGACTTTTCGGCCAGCGGCCTTTTGCGCTTTGGGGATGTGCAATTGTAATCATTCCCTTTCTTCAACTGACCATTACTGATTAATGTGCATTTGTAATCATTCCCTTTCTTCAACTGATCAATTAATCACTAATCAGTGATCATATCCAACCTTTTGCTCCAATTGTGTCTTCTCCGCCTCTGTTCTGTCCCCGCCGCTTTGTTCTTCCGCATTGATCAGTCTGCTGTTCATTACTTGACCCGCCTTCTCTTCCTCATTGTTTTGCTCGTTGGGTTCCTTTTTTGCCTAATTTTAAAATAAAATTTTACCACGAAAATAAAAATGATTAGGTAAAAAAAAATAATTAATTTAAATTGCATCAATTTACAGTGACAAAATTTGCTTACTGTTACGATGACAGTTGGCGCTGTTGTGCTTTTTGGCTCTTCAGAATTTGTGCTCGTTGCCTGGGAAGATGAAGCTGCTGTTGTTGTTTCACTGCTGACATTTGCACTGAGCTCAGCACAAACTTCTGAACATTGAGAACAATTTTAAAATGAAATTTAAATAAGAAAATAAAATCCCCGAATAAAAATTGTCGGTTTTTGGGTTTTTTTTTTGTCTTCTCTCCCAAAATTTATTACGCAAATCTCCTTTTTGCAGATTTTTCTTTTTTTTGCGCCAATAAAATAATCATGAATGTGAGCTTACATGCTACGAATGCTAATATATGTAGTATTACCTAACTTTCGGTGCCTCCCAATAAAATTAAAAACCCAATAAAACAAAACGTTTGTTTATGTAAATGCTTTTTCAAAACAAAAATAGTTATATTTGTGCCCTTCTCCACCGTTTTGTGCCATCAAAGTGACCAGCAGCAGAAGCAGCGGCAGCATGGTGGCCACTGCTGATGAAGCTGCTATTGATGCTTTCCGTCGTCCCATTCTCTTCGGCTGCCCAATTTTTTGATTAATTTTCGGCGTTTATTCCGCTGGCAATTATTGTATTGTAATTGGCGTTTGTCTGCTGATGATTAAATAATCTCTGAACTCGCAATTTGCCGTTTTTTGTGTGCGTCGTATGCACCCAAAATGTCTGTGCGTAAATCGTTGGGTAAACAAATTTTCAAATCAAAAAAATGTGAGGCACTTTGCGATGTTTGAAGTGTGTCATTTAGAGTAGTGATTTCCTTTTTTTCAATTAATGGTCGTTCTCTCCGCCATTAATTATTGAGCACTTCCGACCTTACGCCGCTTCGATGTGAATAAATGAATTTGTTTGTGTTTTTTTTTGTCGGGTGGATTTATCGTCAAATGCGGAACATTTGTGGTGGAGAGCATCGGCTGACTGATTGGCTTGCCTGGGGGGCATAAGCAGCAGGGGACGGAGGGGGGGGGGAGAGGGAGAGGCGACAATTGACAGTTGTCCCCAAGGGGCAATTGGGCAGACGGACGAGAAGCGGTGGGACAGAAAGAAGGGTTTTGTTTCTGATCACTTTGAGGCCATATCTGATCAGAGCACCATTCGCTGGGCCAAAAGGATTTGTAAATGGGAAACAAATTATGAGGGGGGAATGCTTATTGGCGAAGGGGGGGGGGGATATGACAAGGATGGATAATGCAAGTGGACGACGACGGGGGATATGACCGGATCAGATCAGCAGCAGCATTTTGCATTAATATTCATTCATTGGATAAGCAAATGCAAAAACACCCGCCCATTGTCAGCTGATTCCCGCCATTCTGTTCATTAATGGACGGGATAACGACGAGAAAACAAAGAGATAAGGGATCAGCAGCAGAAGGAAAAGCTTCAATGAAATTATATAATGCATTGAAAGAAAAATATTATCTTTAATTTAAAATTAAAAAGTGAATTTGTAATTATTAATTGAAAATGTCCAATGGCCAAATGCCGAGTCAGTTTAATAATGGGCTTTACGGGTTGACTCTTTTTGTTTAGTTGTGAAGATGGGATAAAATTGCCACGGAAATTTAGTCACAAATTGCCGGAGGGCACTCGGAAAAAGCGCTTGGTCGACGAATGGACGACGGACAGGTGAAATTGGGCAGGGTAAATGGTAAATGGTTAAAAAAAAGTGAAGACAATAAAAAGTAATTAATTATGTGACAATAAAATAACAATAGAAATTGAGAGGCAATTGGAGCGAGAAGAGAATTGGGAAGAGAGAGCAGCAGACAGAAAGTGGAAAAGGACAAAATAAATAATTGACCGACCAAAGCAAAAGCGATGAATAAATTGAATGAATGAATTATTATTTCATTGGCACCAATTAAAAGAATTCGGGGAAATTTAATTTATATTTTTTAAACAGAATTCGTGGTTTTTGATGGAATAAAATAAAGCGAAGCATTTGAAAGTTGGAATGATCTGGCAAAAATTATGGTAGGATGAACGGAAGGACACTTTCACGCCAAACAGAAGCGACCCGCGTCTTTGGCCTCCGCCGCCGCGCCACTCGCAAAACCCCAAAAATCGGTAAAAAAATTACGCACAGACGCTTTCCTTTTTTGGCAAAAAATAATAGCAATATTTACAGGTTCAGAAAGTGTCATGGGGACTTTCCTCCCAATTCTTTCCCCAGCAGAGGTTATTGTCTCCCCCGCCCCTGGCGTCTCCCATTCCATAACACCGGTTCTAAAAGCAATGATCCCCTCCCTCTCCCTTCCCCTCTCCCCTTGGTGCCTCTGCGCATTTCGCTTCGCCCTCTTCCCCTTCCTCCCCCCTCTCCTCCCCCTTTCCCCTCCCCCCCCCCCTCCCCCCTTCCTCTCCCCCCTTGTCCTCCCCCTTTCCCCTCCTCCCCCCCCCTCTTCTCCTCCTTTCCCCCCCCCCTCCCCCCTTCCTCTCCCCCCCTTCTCCTCCCCCCTCTTCCCCCCCTCTCTCAAATTGTTCATTTGTCTTCATCAACAGAACAACCTCTTTTTCTACATTCATTCGTTGGGCGGGGAATGTGTGCCCGTCGCTTTCACCCCGCTTTTCCACGCCCACTTTCATTACCTTTCTTAACTTACCCCCTGCTGCCCCCTGCCAATTTTTTCTTACCTCCGGCAGCGGTCGGAGAATGTTTAATGGCCAGTGAAATGTGTTTAAGCTTTTAGCAAACTTTGCCTGGTCAATGAATGACCTCTCTCTCTCTCTCTCTCTCTCTCTCAATTTATGGAATGGATTCATTTGCAGCCAATGGCGCTAATGTCCCCCAGCGGGGTCAGACAATTGGGGGATAATAATAATAAAAATAATAATAATGGCAGGGGAAGCGGCTGGTTGCAAATTGAGGGTCCACAAAGTCGGAGGACGAATTGTCCTCCGACCGCAACAGCTGCTGTTCTGTTGTGGACCTTGGGCCTCCACATCAGAGGCAAATGCCCCTCCGGCGGCGGGTGTCCCCCCCCGCCCAATGCTTCTCCTTCCCCAATGCTTTTCCTTCCCCAATGCTTCTCCTTCCCCAATGCTTCTCCTCCTCCCGCTGAAAATGTATCCGCCGGTGAGTAAAAATGTCAAATTTGGTCGTCCGAAGAAGGAGCGATTTGTTTATACTATTTAATGTTATGGTCAGTGTTTGGAAATGACTGACCGTTCTTTACTTTACGGACAATCCGCCGACTTAATAGCATTTATCTCCCTTCTTAAGTCTCGGGTTTTAGGTGAAAAATCGCAAAAAATATAATTGTAAATTCAATATTTACTGAACTTTTACTTTTTTTCGGCATTTTCCGTGAGAATAATTATTTAAAAATAAAATAAAAATATTTGAATTCTGAGTGATCTTTGTAGTCAAATAAATTCTCATTTATTTAACGAGCTATTTTAAGTTCAAAAAAGCATCTAAAAGCAAAAACAAAATTCCACATAATATTCAAAAATCAAATCATTTTTAAAACCAATTGGATTAGATTTTTAATTCCACTTTTTGTTGATAGTGAAATTGGATAAAAAGCTAACAAACAAATGGCGGCAAATTCTTGCCGAAGGCGCGCCACTTCCGACGTCAAATGTTTTCACTCACTTTCAAATAAATGAATGAATGAATGGATACCTGCGAGTATATTGTACATTATATTGCATTTTTTATCGCTTCAAAATCCATATAAAACACTTTCAAATGCATTTGTCATGATGCATTCTCTCTCATCTACTTACTGCTGATGGGCAGTTGACTGACGATGGAAGGATGAGATAAATTTTGAGATGAGGATATAATGGAGTGGTGGATGGACGGTGAAGAGGCCGGAGAAAAAGTGAAGGGAAGAGAAAGCGGCGGAAGGGGAAGACGGGAAGAGGCCGGAGAAAAAGTGAAGGGAAGAGGAAGGGGAAGAGGGAGTGAGGGAAAGGGGAAGACGGAGAAGAGGAAGAGGGAGCGCAAAGGGAAGAGGCCGGAGAAGAGGTAGAGGAAGAGGAAGAGGCCGGAGAAAAAGTAAGGGGAAGAGGAAGAGGCCGGAGAAGAGGTAGAGGAAGAGGCCGGAGAAAAAGTGAAGGGAAGAGAAAGGGGAAGACGGGAAGAGGCCGGAGAAAAAGTAAGGGGAAGAGGAAGGGGAAGAGGAAGGGGAAGAGGAAGGGGAAGAGGTAGGGGAAGAGGGAGTGAGGGAAAGGGGAAGACGGAGAAGAGGAAGAGGGAGCGCAAGGGGAAGAGGCCGGAGAAGAGGTAGAGGAAGAGGGAGCGCAAGGGGAAGATGGAGTAGAATGCTGGCGATTTGCGGGAATTGAAAGTGTCGAGAATGGTTATTCGATCGGGAAGTGATCAAACACCGCACTCCGCAACATGGATCAATCAACGCTGGTGGTTGTGATCTCTAAGCAGGAAATGGGTGTGTTCATTCATCCGGACGTCGGAGGGACAACCAATGGATTATGGAAAGTGCTATTCGATTAACGAGCAAAATAATATTGAAATTAAATAATTAATTTGCAATAAAAAATATGTACGATGGCTGAGACATAATGATGACTGTTCATCAGAAAAAGAATAAAGCATAGCCATTTTTTGAACAGAGAGAGAGAGACAAAACAGAGAGAAAAAAAGAGATGAAAGATAGAAAAGAAAGAGAAAATAGTGAAGAAATAGAGAGAGAAAAGAGAGAGAGACAAAACAGAGAGAAAGGGAGAGAGAGTGAGAGAGAGAAAGAAGAGGGGAACGGATGAAAAGGAAGAGATGATGAGGATGAAAACGAAGATGGTGGATGAAGATGAATATGTTGGAATGACGACTGACTTTGAAGGTGGGCAGAAACACAACCCCTCCCCCTCCCGAGAAAGGAAAAAGAGACATATTCGTCCATTTCCCCCCCCCCCCCCCCCTCCCCCGCTCCTTCCCACCACCGCACATTGCGCAAATTCACTCTCGACGACGAAGACGACAATTCTTCCGGAAGATCGACGGGTGGGAGAGCTGTCACTGCTACTGGAGGGGATTGATGAAAATGCAGCACAATTATTATTATTATTATTGAGCGGGAGACAAAGTGCACTTTTTTGGGAGGGGGGGGGGGGGATCAATTAAAATGAAATATTTGACGCATTATTCAATTTGTTCGGCGTAAGAAAGACTCAACAAAATGGGAAATACATAATTAAAGTTTAAAGAGGCTCAAAATATTGATAAAAATGTGTCAAAAAAAGAGAACGTTTTTATGAGTCTAAGACGATAATTTGGGTTTGAAGTTTGAACTGCCCGTTAGTGCTCCTTGAAGTCGCAATTATTTTGTGCATTTTGTCCCGTTTGCCCGGCTCTTTCATTTAAATGAGAAAATGATTTGTCATGACAAAATGTCGCCCGAGGGATGGACAAAGAAAGTGGTCATTACCATACCATATTCATTCATCCATTCTACATTTTGAAGCAGCATTTTTAAATTTGATAAAGTAGGTATATGTACATATGAATGTACTTAATTCCATTTTTTCGGGGCCGACAAATAAATTTGCATTGTCGTCCATTTTTGAGGTGTGATTGATTGTGTAACTGCGGGCCGGCGATTAGGTACTTTATTATTTCCGGTTGTCCCCAGCAGCAGTCGTAAATTGTGACCAGAGCAATTGGCGCGAATGGACGCAATAAAAATGAATGAAAATAAATAAATAAATGAATGGTAATTGTGGGGGGGGGGGGCGAGCGAAAGTCCGTCCGTCCCATCGTTTTACATATTTTTATGCCCTCCACGCTGAGGGCACTAAATAATGGACAACACAAAATGGGAGAAGAAGACTCATAAAAGTTAAGGGCATATTTTGTTGAAATATACCTAAACTTGTTTTGTTAACGTTTCAGTTTAGAAAGTTGTTTTGTTTTTAATCAATAATAGACACTTTTCGCCCGAGGCAAAAATAAATGACGCAATTTGACGCGAGTCAAATCAGCAGAGGAAAAGAGACACATACAACACACAATTCACCGATTGGAACTAATGGATAAATAAATGATTGGCTTTTTGATTAGTCAAAAAAGGTAAAAAAAAGTCAATATTTAATCTTTTGATCAAATTGGGTGTTTGTTGGTATACATACACATTGTTGTTTAATGGTGTGAGAGGTTTCAAAAAATTGAGGAATTCCATTACATTTGGCGTTGCCGCGGTGGCAATGCGAAGAAGACCTTGAGAAAATATTCGCCTATCGGCTGGCAAAAATGCCCTTGAGGGACACTGTGAAAGAAAATTGATTGGACGAAATGGACGCAACGATTACAATTGACACTTTTGAGGCGAAAAATCAAAAAAAAAAAAAATGAAACAAAAATGGACAATTGGGGACAATGCAGAAAATTGCATTTTTTTAATTAATTGCCTGTCTAATTCATGACACCCTAAAGGGACAAACTCTAATTAGAACAATTAATTTAATTTATTCTAAGTTTGTTCGCTTTGATTGGGGGACGGGACGAGAAAAGGTCGCTTTTGGGCTGATTTTTTGGCCTTTTTTAAAATTATTTCCAAATATTTTTCTGAGTTTAGTCGCTTCTCTTCTGCCTTCAAATGTACCATAGAAAGTGGCTGACAAAGAATGAAAAAAAAAAGTTATGTTTGGCCCAATGATTTTGGATTGGCGGCCCAACAAACGCCAATCTGCCGCCGAGAGAATTTGAGCTTAAATTGGCATTTAAATTGTGGCCAATTCAGCCATTTCAGGGATAGAATGGGGGAGTTCTAAATGCTTTTTAATGTCCATTTCTAAATTCAAAATTAATCAGCTGATATTTGCGTGATTTCTCGCCAACTTTTGTCCCTCCGCCAGTCATTTCATCGAACTTTCGCCTTTCTTTGGCGGTGATTTTTCATTAATTTTGCGCCGAATTGGGCGGCCCAACTCAGAAAATATTCGTTAATTCAGCGAATATTTCACTCACAACTCCCTTAGCATTGTGCGCACAAAGTTCGATCGGTCAATTGAATGAATGATCGGTCGCATTTATTATCAATCACATTTTTGCCTCCCTTTTCGGCAATTTGTCCGAGTGATCACATTTTTGAGCGAATGATTCATCCATTTGTGGACCAGCAGATGGAAATAATGCCAATAAGTGTCTTTTTTTACTCATCACAGGTCATTTTAGGTAAAAATGTTCATTATAACTTGCGATGACTGAACGACAAATATTTTAGTCCCTGCGGGCGATGAAAAAACCGCGGGCGGACGGGGGCTTTAACGCGCAGACAAAGCAAGTTTGAGAAGTTAAAACACAAAAGCCACATTTTAGAGAGAGAGAGAGAGAGAGAGAGGAGAGAGAGAGAGCTTTTCGATTGCTTCTTCTCTCTGATCACCGTTTTGTTGTTTTGTTACTCATGGAAAAGAGCATCCCTTTTTCGGGCAAATAATCGCAGGGCAAACGCCGCCCGCCGGGGGAGGGAGGAAAGGTGAAGAAGCAAGCTCCTCTGTTAATGAAAAAGCGGGGGCAAGTATGTACACACACACACACACACACACATGTACATACGGATAATATTTAACGGGTACAATTTGTAATTGCACCAATTTGATGAGGATGGCTAACGAAGGAAAAGCCTGCTTTTGATTGGATACAGAGGAGAGAGAGAGAGACAAAGAGAGATAGAGAGAGCATTAAAAAAAAGGACAAACAAAGACAACAAACATACACTTTGTGCCAAAATCATTCATTCATTCATTCTGAGTTTTTGGGGGTACATTGGTATAATATTGTATTTGGCATTTTGGCTACAATTCACAAAAATGAAGAAACAGAAAAAAGTGAGTTTTGGACAATACCTAAATATGTAGCAGCACATTGTGACCGAAAAGTGTGTAATAAGCAATTGGTAAATGAGATGATCACACTTTTGGCTGCTGTAAAGATGACGAGACGGGATGTGGAGGGGACGAGATGGCCTGACAAATCAGAGAGTGAGGAGGGGAGAGTGGGGGAGAGGGGGGCTGACAAATTGAGACAGTGAGGAGGGGGGAGTGGGGGAGAGGGGGGCTGACAAATTGAGACAGTGAGGAGGGGGGAGTGGGGGAGGGAGAGGGAGGGAGAGGGAGGTGAATGCGTTTGGGTGGAATGGCTGGGGGCACCCACCAGTCTATGCACATAAAGGGGGTAGCAAAAGTGCAAACTTTCTCTTTACATTTAAAAGACACTGCCCTTGCGCATCACAATAATTGAGGAGAACAATGGAATTGGAAGAAAATTTTATTGTAAAATTGCGCAAAAATATTAATTGTTTGGGACAAAAAAAGAAAAAAAAGTAAGCAAAGGGGGGGGGGAAGGGGGGGGGAGCGTGGAGAAGCATTGGGGGGGCGGTGGCGGTGTCATTGCGCAGTAAAGCAATCAAAAAGAGCAAATTGGGACCAATATGGCCCAAATTGGAAAAGAAAAAAGGCTTTTTCTACGGCAGGTCGGATTAATAATTTTGGATCTTAGAAGTCTTTTTTTGCACCTTAAAAAGTGGCCGTTAATTGTTTTGTTATGCGGATAATGAAAATGGAGAGGGTAAATTGGACGTATTTTGTATGTACACAATCCAAATATATGCCCCTCTTTCTTTTTAGCCCTCGGGGGTTGAAACGAGTTCAATTGTTAGAAAGGGAAACGGAAAGGGACGGACGTCCCTCGTCGAAGGGAAAGGAATTTGCTTTACTTTGCTTTACCGCCCCCCCCCCCCCCCGGCGATGTCCGCTTTCAGCCCCCACACATCGCCAGCGGCAACGATGAAAAGTGCAAATTATTTGGGGGGGCGACATAAGCACTAAATATTCAAATAAATATGAACTAAATTAGTGAATATTTTAAGCTTTAAAGACGCACGGATTGAGGTGTAAATTCAAACACGGCGGAGGTGCCTTTTTAAAGACAAAACAAAAAGAAAGAAAGAAAGAAAGAACAAAACATTGGTAGTACAAGATTAGCCAAACTTAAGCCCCAGTGTCATCAATTTGCCATTATATAAATAAGACCCCCTCCCTCCCCCCCCCCTCGCCAATTCATTGCTTTCCATGCGCCCATTTCACTGCGCGAAATATCATCAAAAAGAGTGAAAGGGGGGGGGGGGGGAGGGGCAAATGAATGAAATTGTGGGAGTGCATTAAAGAATGTGAGCGAATGTATGAGTAAAAAATGAGGGGAAAGCTTTGAATGGGAACGGACGGACGGACGGATGGACTCGATTTTGGATTTTGCTTTGGATTTGGATTGGATTTGAGAAGGGGGATAACGACGACGACGGACTTTTTTACGTTTAACGGTGAATAAAATGCAAACAAAATCAGTGACGAACATTGGCAGCATTTTTGTCCCAAAAAGTTATTCTGCCGATATAAAAAATAAAATGTTTGCGTTTGTTAATAAAACATAAACAAATCCCCAAGTGCAGTTGATTTTGTTGTAAAATAAAAATAAAACATTTCACTGACAAATAATTCAACCGATTAAAATGTGTAATATATTATAAATACAATAGTAAAATCCATTAAAACAATATCCATCTTTTTGGATAAGCATTTAGCTTCAAATTTTTGGATTAGTAAAAACTTTCGATGGTCCTTAAATTAATGAAAATTTGCTTGTTTCTGCTGCTTAATCTGGTCTTTCTGATCATAGGTTTACTCTTTGGAACACATAAATTTACATTTTAATGCTTTATTTTGTTTTACCACAATAAAAATAATCCCAACAATTACAACAATCGCCCGAGGGGAAGAATAAGCAGTAATTTGGGTGGTAGTACAATAATAATGGGAAGGAGGCCGGAGGCGGCAAAAAGTAAGACATTCTCCGCTTACCAATGAAGATTTGATGTGATAATTGTGCGTGGTTACTTGCCGGACTGATTGGCCAAGCGCGGAAATGGCCAATTATTAGCCAAAGACAATTAAGCGCCGCGGACAGATGACGCATTATCCTCTCTTTGGTATCATTATCGAAGGATCGGCAGTTAATATGGGGGATTGCCATACAATCATTGAAAACAATGTAACTATTTAATCAAATCAGCACTTTGTCTTTGTGACAATGGCACTGATTTGTCACAGACTGCTGTTGGGTCTGAATGATGTTTGATCACCGGAGATGTATTGTCCGCCCTTACCATGGGCCACCGGGCATTTGGAACAAAAACCGCCAAATTGTCACCGCGTAAATTGATTGTGGTGGCGACGGCGGACCTGCCCCGACGATGGCCCGTCCGGCCACACGTTAGGCCAAAATATGTGCGACTTGCCCCATTCGACAAAACATTGGCCCGCACAGCGGAGACTCAACAGGGCAAAGCCGGTCGCCCCCTCCGGCGATTATTGTCCAATTTTCGCTTGACGGGAAGTGATGGACCAAAGTGTTGGAAGAGGGGAGAGAGGGATTGGATGCTATTATAATAAACAAGTAAATAAAAAGTAGCAAATACAACAAACACAGAATCAATCACTCATCAGCAATAAGTGAAGCAGCAAAAGTGACACTGACAGTGTGTGGAGATGGGTCGCCATTGTGCTTTTTGTGAATGCTTATGCCAACCCAAAACAGTCAAATTTCGCATCCGATCCAAAAATTAACAAAATAATACATGTAAAATGACCATAATTTTGAATGCCAATGTAATTTCATCGTGTAATTTATCTAAGAGTGAAATGTTTTCTTCTTGACCAAGGTGTTTGTTGCTTATACATATAAATAATATGTTATAACATTTACACATGTTCTTAAGCAAAGTTGGCTTTCTTATTGATAACAAATATTTCGCCATTTTTTGTTTCCATTCGGACAACACTTTTTTATCGTCGTTTGATCGGTCGCAGTGTATTTATTATTAATGGACATTGAAATTGTTTTATTTTTTTTTATTTATTGGCATATCAAAATAGCCATAAGCCAAAAGGGGCGATAATAATTAATAATTAGGGATGCAAAAAAAAGGCAAATTCCCCTTTTTCCGTGCACGATTACGATATATCTAAGCATAAAAAAACACATTTTCATTTCGTTTGGGGGTTGGATTTTATACTGTCCTTTTTTGCCCATTTTTGGCATTTGCGTGCTCTTCCATGCCTTTTTGACATTTGATGCCCTTTTTGGCGTATGCACTCCAAAAAGTAGTTTTTTAAAATAAAGCACCGTTTGATTTTCCAAAATTGTTGATTTAAATTTTTTTGCCTTATAACATCGTAAAACATCCGTGATTGTAAATTTTTAATGTCTGGAGCCTTTTTTGACATTTGGTGCTCTTTTTCATGACCTTTTTGAAGTTTTTTGGTGCCTTTATGTGCCCTTTTTGCAATTTTTTATGCCCTTTTTTGCGTCCCTAATATTTAATATGTGATCTCCTGGTCATTTATTTGCCATTATTAATGTGATCAAATCAATTGTGTATTATTTCTGTTCCGTTAATTCGCCTAAATCCATTTGAATGAATTTGTTCAATTCACCCCCTAAATTATCACACTTTCTTCTGACATATTTCAAATTATCATTAGCCCGCCTCCGTCCCCCTCGTCAACCTCATTTTTGACCTTTTTCACTCATTTTATCCCTTAAAATTCAAAAAAGCGTACTTTTTATTTGAATTTGACACATTTTTTGCCGATAATCCGCGACAGTGAACTCTCCTCTCCCTCTTCTCTACTATGTATGTGTGATGTTGTTCTTCACTACGCTCTGTGTTTGCTCATTGATGCGATTTTGTCATTTCCGAATGCCGCCCTCCCCTCACTTTTGTCCTCGTCTCATGTCAGTTAATTTAATTATAATGTAGGATATACATACAATATATTGGATCAAAAATATTAAACTTTGCTTATAAAATAAATTTTTGGAAAAACTTAAAAAAACTATTATTTTACCATTTTACAGCAATTTTTTGTGACCACATCCTCCTAATATTTTAAGCCCAACGAATTGGGTAACCAAATTTATTATCCGCGCAGAAGGAACGGCCATTTATCTGCTCTGAGACTTTTTTTTTCACATTTGTTGTTGTTACGGCAAACAAATTTATGCCACAATGATGGGAAAAGGAGGGGAGGGGGAAGGGGGTTAACGATGGTTGACCAGTGGCCGAAATGAGAAATTTTATATTTTTTTTTAATTTATACCACTAAAAATATTTTTGAGTAAACTCAGCAATTTAGTGAACACATGCAGCAGCAACATCAGTCAGTAGTTCCCCACAATTGTTGTCCATCGACCGTATTCCTTAGTTTTGTTTGTTCCCGCCGCCGCTCTATTCGCCTCTCCCCCCCCCCCACTCCCTTTTTCCATATGTTTTCCGACCGTTTTCGGCTCCTCTAACGTATGTAATTTATTACGTACACACATTATTTGGCCCACAAAAACTTCCGTTAACTAAATAATTTACGCCTCGCCTCCACTTTTCTCGTTTTCCAACCCGAACCGATATTTTTTCTGATTTTGTGTCATAAAATTTGTCCAGGTTTTCCACTCCCTTCGAGGGATGCGCCCCTTCGGCGATATGTTGGTTCTCTCACTTTGCCCATTAAAATTGGCCATTTGCCTCTGGGCACTTCATAAAAGAGCCGACGGCAAATGAGCAGCAGCAGCAAAATATTTCATAAAATCAAAAGCTAACAAATACAGTATACCTCAACATTTTGGACTATTTCGTTGAATTAACAGGAAATTCATTTTGTGTTCGGATATGAAAAGTCACCTTAAATTCAGTTCAAACCTTTCTTTTGTTCATTTGCCATCAAAAGTTTTGCCGAATTTTGTGTTTTATTGTTATTGTGTGTTTGATTGTAATACTGAAGTGGGCACCCGGGGGGATGAGATGAGGTGGGAGGTGGACACCCAGGGGGGGGGGGAAGATGAGGTGGGCACCCGGGGGGATGAGATGAGGTGGGAGGTGGACACCCAGGGGGGGGGGGAGTGGGGACGACGGGGGGTCGTCGGTCTGTCCATACGGCACCGAATTTTTTGTTTACGCATTGTAATTGTGTGGGTTTGTTCTTGGATTGGTGGGCACCGCCCGCAACAGACGCTCCTCCAACCAAAAGAAAAAAAGAACAAATCCGAGCGCACTCACCAACAAACTTCGCACCGTCTTTATCCAATACAAATGCACACAAACACATGTGGTCCTTTTTATTATCAGCAGTCATTGTGCCCATTTTTGAGAAAATCAAAGCATTGCGAAGGTTGGCACAGCACAAAAACGATTTGAATGTATTTGCTTATTGACAATTTGAATGCTCTCTTATGTCATTTTCTGCTTTTATAAGAAATGTATTTGAGGTGAACATTTTCAGAAAAAGGCATTTCCCCCGTTTCTTTTCTTTTCTCTTGTAAGCCACTTGATCATAAAAGCAATTTCGTTCTTAAAAACTTAATTTCAGATTCTAACAATTAATTTCCTGAGAAAGTAAAAACTATAAGAATGGAACCAAATGGGAAGAAGCCAAAGTTAAGCTTCGGCATCGATCGACTGATTGCACCCGTGACTTCTCAGTCTGCAGGTAAAAATTTTGAACAATTTGTCGCCAAACCCATTTTTGAGTATAATGTTGAACGTTTAATGCATAAAATTTTTCTTGTTCTTTGTTACTAATGGCAAAAATGAATCGGATTTCGGCACAAAATGCTTTTATTTTAGTGGTGTTAGTTATCAATTTTAACCTTAGTTTTTCTTAAGTGAACGGAATTTAAAAACGGCCCCGGACTCCCACTTAAGACCGGGCTTAACGGGACTAAAAAAATTTTTACCGGGCTTCGTGGGTCCGATACCCGGGACCGGGCGGCCCGGGAAAAGCCCGACCAACTTACCACCTTTATTTTCAGCTAAATTCTATTTTCAGTTGGTGGGTTCCAAGTTATCAAGTTACAATAAATATAACATATTGTACATTATATGATTTTTTCTCCGTAATTTTTTACATTTGTTTTTCAGTGTCATTTCCAGCTCCGCCACCCCTTTTTTCGCCGCCTTCCACCGTTTCTCCGTTTACGGTTCCGTCCGTTTTTTTCACGCCTCCATCGTCCCATCTTCCGACTCCGTTCTCTTGTGCCTCCTCCGCTTCAGCAGCGTCGTCGTCGTCCTTTGCTCCGTCGCCATTTTTGCTCATTTCCCCGCCAAATTACGCGGCTTTGATGGTCATCGCCTTTTTTCAACAAATTCAACAACAGAAGCAGCAGCAGCTTCTCGCCGCTCCTTTATTAACTCCAAAACGGCCCAGGAAGAGAACGGTGGCCGACACGGCGACTTCTGACGCCGCCGTGGGCGAAGATTCGGCAAAGGCCGAGTGTACAATTTGCCACAAACAGTTCGGACGCCCGTGGCTGCTGAACGGACACATGCGAACTCACAGTGAGCACGCAGAGTAATACCTTAGACAAGGGCCTCTCTCTCCCTTAAAAAAATGTGAATAATTTCGAAAGTGGATTAGCATATTACCTTAATCTATTAAAAGGCGTTCACCGCTGTTTTTTGCGCATAAGTTATTTTTAATGCTTTTTAATTTTCGAAAATTTTAGAATCTTTGACCCTTTGTTCGAATCCGGGTTCGAAATCGTCGAAATGGGCGTCCGAATCTTGTCAGTCCCTAGTAGATAAACAAATTTAAAAAGGCTATCGGTACTCCTAACTATCGGTACTATTGACCCCGAAAACCCAAGAAAGCATTTTTATCAGAAGAAAAAGCTGGAAATTATTTAAAAAGGGTTCATCTAAAGTATTTATTAACAATGAAAGCACAACCCAATATCTCCGTGGAATTATTCATTGTTGTAAGTTTTCAGGCGGTGACAAACCGTACAGCTGCGAAACTTGTGGCAAAAGGTTCGCGGACCGCAGCAATTGTCGAGCCCATGAACGGACCCACGGAGGTACAATAATTGGAGGATTGAAAAGGTGGTCAATAAATTTTGAAAATTTTGCAGCGGAAAAACCCTTCGAGTGCCATCGCTGTCAAAAATCGTTCAAAGTGAAGTCCTATCTGACAAAGCATGAAAAGTCATGTGGGAGAGATGAATTAACTCGATAGATGAAGCTATTTATTATTCCAAATGCGGCCAAAGATTTTTGTGTTTTTCAGTGCATTTCCTTTACAGTTTATTGTTACAATTTTTGTCGTTTCTTTTCTATGTATGTGAATGTGTTTTGACAGTCGCTATTTTCGGCATTTTATGTGAGAGATAAAGGTATGGCTCTAGTGCACAATTGCTCACGATATTGAAATTGTTAGGTACATACTTCCGAGTTTGGCCAACTTACTTATATCAATTTGCAACCAATGCCAATTCGAGAATATTTTTTGGGGTACTTATGCAGCCGGGGGGTCGCGAAAAAAGCAGCCGGGGGGGGTCGAGATTTCACAAATTTTAGTAGTCATGATAGCATGTTCCGATGGGTTTTTGGGGTCGCTGATCATGAATCCGACACCCATTTCGCCCAATTCCGAACCCCGGACCCAAAATCGAACAAAAAGTCGGAAAAGTTTCAAAAAGATGTTTTAAAAGTTTCAGGGGTTGCTGATTACGGATCCGGCATCTATTTCGCCTAAGTTCGAACCCTGACCAGAATGCGAACAAAGTCGAAAATTGGAAAAAACTTCAAAAATTTTTTATTTCTAATCATTTAAAAACGAAATAATGGGACTTGAAGTATTTCGAGAATTTTAATTAGAAAAAAAAAAATTTTTTTTTGAATTTTCGACTTTTTATACAAATTTAGGGTAGAATTGGGCGAAATGGGTGTCGGATTCATCATCAGTGACCCCAAAAACTAGAGTTAGAGATTTTAAAATCCACCGGGCTGGGCCGGGCTGACTTTTTCCAAGACAACCGGGTTCCGGGCCCGGCCGCTCCTAACCCGGTCAACCCGGGTTTTTTTTACGGTACGGGTCAGTTCCGTCCCGCCAGTTCCGTCCCGCCGGTTCCGTTCCGCCAGTTCCGTCCCGAGCCGGTTCCGTCCCAGCCGGTTCCGTCCCAGCCGGTTCCGTCCCGCCAGTTCCGTCCCAATACATAAGGGGCCGGTTCCGTCCCAAATATTTTATAAGGTTCAAAAACGCAAAGAAAATTCTTAATAATTTTATTTATGTTTTTTTTTTGGAAAAACTAGGTCTAGGTTAGGCTTAGGAGTAATATTTTGACCTAGATTTTTTACCCAAAACTTATTTCTAGGGGTATTCTAAGGCGCTGAACACAAATCTGGCCTTCTTTTTAACAAGTTCCGAACCCCTAACCTAAGAATTCGAACATTGGGTGTCGAATTTTTTAGAAAATTTTTTTGGTAGGTTATTGCGCTAAAAACCAGCGCACACTTGACTGCAACGGCCAGTAGGTCGATTAATCTCGTCGAAAGCTGTCGATCCTATATTATAAAGGAGACCATGTCTGTCCGGCTTCATTTGTGATTTGAAATTTGTGTGGCGTTTTGGAAGAGAAAAGAGTGTAGGTGAAAGAAGGAAGCAAAGAAAGAGCGTGTTAAAGAAGAGAGTAGTAAAGAAGGAAGCGAAGAGATAGTATGAGTGATAGAGAAAAAGAGATAGAAGGGAAGATTTTT
>JAKKIK010000155.1:0-45077 GCA_024500135.1 Heterodera carotae
GAAATGCCATTGCCTTCCCCCCGATTTGGAAATGCCATTGCCTTCCCCCCGATTTGGAAATGCCATTGCCTTTCCCCCGACTTGGAAATGCCATTCTCTCCCACCCCCCCCTTTTTTGCTTTTGCTCATTTGTTCCCTCATCAGTCTTCCCCAGTGAACGTTTTCTTCCACGCCTATTTAATGCACTTCGCTGTGGACCAACTGCAACAAACCATTCTCCTCAACGGCCACATTTACATGAGCTGGGTTGACGAATTGGTTTGTTTGCCTTGGCGTGTATGGGATGGGTTCATTACCCTCGGGGCATGCCGGGGGGCTGCTGGCATGAAATGCCATTGTCGGGATAATTCGTTTGCCGTATTTTCTCTAAAAAAAGCTCCCTCCCCCATTTTAAACCCTCTCCATTTGACGCCCCTCTCCAAATAGATCCCCTCGGGGGGGGGGGGTATGAAAATAGGGATTTTGCCTTTTGTATTGACTTGGTGATTGTGGGGTTACCTTTTGCGGCGGAGGATATGTGCCGTCGATGCTTTCCCCCATTTGGTCTCATATTTCTTTTGCCCCATTTTTTAAGGCTGTGTGGGACCCGACTCAATTTAACAATGTTCGCACAACGATGGCCAAACAGTGGGAACTTTGGCATCCGGACCTGCGAATCGCGAACAGGTGAATGGCATTAATGCATTGTTAGCCGTCAATTAATTGTTTTGTCGTTGTAAAGTGTCTCCGGTGTCAATCAATACTTCGAAATTTCCAAGCGATCCCACGCCACGCTAACATCGATTAGCCCCAATCGGACCAAGGTTCTCTGAGGGGATGAATATGTTTAGTGAGATCACTCACCCCCAGGGGTATATGTATAAATTGGCAATGAGCGGGGGGATAATCTCTTAATTAAGAAAGCGGGGGCTTTCGAACTTTATTCGTTACCAATAAAGACCATTCAAGGTGGAGATTTACCCCAACTTCAACATCAAAGTCGGGTGCAACTTCGACTTCAGGTGCCTGCCAATTTTACCAATTTCGACTTCCAATAATCCCCCCCCCCCTCCCATTCATCCAAGTGAATATCCATTTGACGAGCAACAGTGCGCCGCTCGTCTTTACGTGGTCAACGTGATGAGTGAGGTTGAGCTGTCCATCTACTACAATTTGGAGCCCTCCGTCATGTTGGGTTAGCTGGGCGCATTTTGTACATATTCTTAGACGACGGAATGAGTACGGGGCCCAGGGATGTAGCCAGATAGATACTCGGGGATCTATTTTTGAACCCGCCTCAAAAGAAGGCCTTTACTGGAGGGGGGAGGGGGGTATATTTCAGGTCCATAAATTTTGAACCCACCTCTTAAGAAGGTTTTTTTTGAAAAGGTGGGAGGCTCTATTGAACAGGTCCGTTATGCTAAGGGGGTTCTATTTCTGAACCCACCCCAAAAAGGCATTTATTTGAGGGAGGGGGGCTCATTTAACAGGTACGTAAATCCGGCACCAATATTTACAAATGCCTTGTATGGACGGCGTCCAATTTGTGCAGGTTGGGGAAATCAGTCGGCAAAGCGGCACGTTTCGGACTGGGAGCTGCTGGCGGTCAGCGCCAATTTGTCCTTCTACCGCAACCGAAAGTACAGCTCCACGCGGCCCATCAGCGCGTTCGAGGCCCAGTCAAGCTGGTCCCTGCTGCTGCTGGGCGTCCGTTTGCGACGTAACGCGCCGCTCTTTTGGCTGTCGCTTGCGTTGCCGTCGCTGTGCCTTGCGCTGGTCAATGTCGTCTCCTTTTTGCTGCCGCGTCCCGAACACGCTGTCGCACTGATGTTGCTCAACTTCTTCCTGCACGGAATGTTCATCCGCGACGCCATCCAAGCAGTGCCACCGCCCGTCGGGGACACTCCCCGCATTGGTTGATTCATTTTGGCACTTTTGCTTTGAGTGGATGTTTAGTAGCCCCCTTCTAATAGAAGCCCCCCCATCAAATGAAACGCCCATCCAATAGACGCTCTCTAGAGGGGACAAAATCGAATAGAAGCCCCGGGGCGTCTATACAGGAATACGGGCATATGGGTGCATTTGTGACGAATAAGTGACCCATGCCATGTCGTCGCCCCTTTGTCAGTTTTGTATGCCAATGTGTTGTTGCCCGTTTCGCTGCTTTGTCTGTTCATTCATCTCGGCTCGCGTCCGTTGTGCCGCTTTTTGTTGGGCCGTCTCAACGCGTCCGCTTCAGTCCCGTCGACTTTTGTCCGTTCCTTCATTCTCCCTGACGAAGAAGAAGAAGGCGATGGAGAACAACAAGGTCAGCAGCATTCATCCAACATTTTTGGCTTTTTCATTGGCCCCTAATGAATTGTCCTTTTCCCGGCAATGGCCCAATTAAGGGACTTTAGGCATTTGTTTAGACAAAAGTGGCGGACGCCCCGCGGGTGTCGCCGCCTCCCGTCGCATTTCGCCGTTGGCACTGATGCGACTGTGTTGTGGCCTCCTCGTGCTCATTGTCAGTGTCCCTTTGTTGTCGCCGCTTTTTCGAATGTCGGCTTAAATTTAATTATCCGTCGGATGGACGAAAATGACAAAAGAGAGGAGACATTTTCATCGAATTATAACAAATGTACATAATTATTGACAGATGGACCAATATTTATTTATTTGACGCCGCCAATTTTATCCAATTCATTTTTTCTTGTATTTTTTTCTTTGAATCGCGCAAAATGGAAGAATCCATTACAAAGGGCACAATGAATCCGTTTCCCCGGGCAACAAATCCCCCACATATATCCGAAGCCAATGCCGGGATGGGCTGACGGAGTTTGGACACTTTTTTTGTAATTTAAAATGAGCAATTAATTTTTTGAAAATGCCATCGCCTAAATATCAATGGTTTGTCATCGCTTTGAGCTTTTCCCCTCCCAAAGCCACGTCTTCGTAGAACAAATTGCCACGTTCGTTCTGTTCCGTTTCAATGCTTTCGAACAATGCTTTGAAATTGCCGGCGCCAAAGCCCTAAAAGCGCGCAAAAGGCATTTATTTGTTGGCACGCCCATTGATTTGTTGGCTTGCCTGGTGATTGTGCCGTTGGATGATCTCCAGGAAAAGGGTGGGACGATCTTGGCACGGCTTAAAACAGGGTTCAATGTAACAATATTTAATTACGAAAATTTGAATTTTGCTACCATTGTGAGATGCTCGAGATTCCCGGGTATCGAGTCAAGAGTTGATACTCGGTTTTCGAGTCTCAGGACCCGGGGCTTATTAAGTCTCCATTTCAAAGTCTCGACACTGAGTCTCGGCAATTGGTCGGTCTCGACCATTTCAGCTTCATTTGGCGGTCTTTTGCCCATTTGTGCGCTTTTACTTTTGAGAATATTTGCAGAAGATATCCCTTCTCGTCAAAGTCGACAAGGATCTTCAACTGGCGAAGCTTGTCCAAGTCCTCCTTCAGCTCCATGCCGACCTCCGTCAGTCTTTTCTTCAGACTTTCGTAGTAACTGTCCGGGATGCTAAGGAATTCCAACCCGCGGGCACGCAACGATTGGATGGCGTGCACAATGTCCGACGTGTTCAGAGCAATGTGCTGAAACGGTGGTGGGGAAAAGCGTGTCGAGAATGAGTCAGTGGTCATTTTGAGGTCGAGAAAATGAGTCAGTGGTTGGTTAGCCCACCTGAACACCGGCTCCGCCGTAGTAATCCACGTACTCTTGAATCTGTGACACGGCCTTGCGCGACTTGGCCGGTTCGTTGATTGGCATTTTGATGGTTTCCTCGCGGTTGGACATCACAATGGAGCGAAGTGCCTTCGGGGACACAATTAAGTGTAAATTATGGTGAATGAGTTTAACGGTCTACGGAAGGTCCAGTGGATCGAGCAAGCATGCAGTCGGCTGGGATCGATCGGAAGGATAGTCCGACCGATAGATCGACAGGACATGACTGATCAACCGGTAGATCAAGAAGATTGATCAACCGGTAAGAGGCATCACGCTGAACCGGTAGATCGAGAAGGTTGATCAACTGGTGGCATGACTGATCAACCGGTAGATCAAGAAGGTTGATCAACCGGTAAGAGGCATCACGATGAACCGGTAAATCGAGAAGATTGATCAACCGGTAAGAGGCATGACTGAAGAACCGGTAGATCGAGAAGATTGATCAACCGGTAAGAGGCATGACTGATCAATCGATAGATAGATCATACGTATCAACATGACCGATCAACCAGATCCGTCCAAACCGCACTTTGTTAGGTGGAAATGGAGAACTTACCGAATAGTCCGTATGGATGACGGAGTCGTCCACTGACCAAAAGCGGTGGAACAGCAACACGCGCTCGTACCATTGGGCCACCGACTCCATTTGCAGCTCGGGCTGATTGCCAACGCAATGGTCGATGAAGCCAAGGCCGACGGGCGGCAATTGGTCGAGCAGCTTCGGGGCACGGGGCGCGGACGAAAGAGCGCCGGCGGCGGCGATGGGACAGCCGACGGCTTTGAAGCCGGGCAAAAAGGGGCCCGAATAGTGACGCCTTTCGATCAGCGAGTGGACCGTATCGCCGTACTGAAAAATGAGGAGGGCGGATAACCGATGGATTATTGCCGGACGCGTAAATAAATGGCTGTGCCATTCGGCAAAACTCAAGACACGCTACGAGTTAATTAATGGCAAAATCGGCAAAGGTAATTTGACCACTGCTGCCGTAATGCCGGGAAAACTATCTACCGTATTTCCTCTAATAGACACCCCCTCTATCTCTCTAAATGGCATGAAAATGTGCGCGTGTGCCGACCGTGCGGATGGATGCTCGCCGAATGTGCCCATGTTCGTCTTTCTCTTCGTTCAATTCCTCCACCACAACGGCACCCGCGCGGCGCGCATTTTCCAAAACCCATTCCAAATTGTCCACTTCGAAGGCAACATCCTTTGGTTTGAAGTTAAAAGGGTGATCAATCAATCGGACAAACGAAGCAAAAAGACGGAGCAACTGACCTTGACACCTAAAGGGAGCACAGCGGGGGGAAAGGGGAGAACGGATAAATGAATGGCATTTGATTTCAGAGAAAGGCACTTTTGGCAATGCGCAAGCCCATTGGGTAGGAGAGAAAATTCAAAAAAATGCAATTTGAACGAGATTTGAATTTGAAAACACGGCACCTAGATAGGGATCGGAATTCCACATTCCCTGGAAATCGAAGTTCTGATTTGATCGGGATTCGATGTTTCCACAAAACGGGACCTGGATTAAGAAGGAGATCCCGAAATTGACAAAAAAAAATGTATTCGCAATTTGATTTGATCGGGGTCCCTGTGTTTTTAGAACAGACCGGGACCCAATACAAATCCCGACGAGATCAGGGTCCGTTCGACCTCTAGTTTATTGACATAAGTTTTGGCATTTAAATCTCAAATTTTTGGATTTAATTTCGCCCAAAGAACGGACCATCGCCGTGCTTAGCCAAATGCGCGCTCATCTCTTCATTGTTGGGCAACAGTGCGGATTCGAACACAAATATGATCTGTGATCGACAGCGAATGTTTTGTTTTGTCTCCGTCGATGGCGTCCCTTCCCTCCCCCCACAAACTTTGCCCTGTCGGATAGCGTGGGCCACAGTCTTTCGGCTTCCCGTTTCGAGGCCCCTCGAGGGAAAAAGGGGAGATTGAAAAAAAACATTAAAATTAACAAAAAACCCAAAATAATTCCCCCCCCCTTCATTCTATTCATGCAGAAAGCAAACAACAACCTGTAGGCGAAAGGACTGAACCCAAAGTTGACGCAATACCAAAGGGCAGCCTAACAAAAATTGGCATTTTTGAATTTCGTAATGAATGTCCCCTTAAGGCAGGCAGTCAGTCAGTTGACCTGTTTGGCATTGCCAACCCAAAAACGGATATGGTCGAAGCAGAGAAGGCGTGCCGTTGGTGAGGGGTCATCGGAGATGCCATTTGGGGCAGGCGAATGGTCCTGGGATTGGAATTTATGGGAGTGAAAGTGAGTGGAATCACCGATCCCCTAATAGAAGCCCCGGGGAATCTATTACTAGTGAGGACTTATGTTTGATTGGTTTTCTGTTCAAAGGGGGCTTCTATTAGAGGAAAAATGGCAAGCAGTCAGAAGTAATGACCATTTGTATTGAACAAGTTGCAGTGGAAGGAAAAAACGAGCCTGACGAAGGACAACCAAAAAAAGAGATTATTAAATTAATTTCGAATGGGGCGGACGATTTGATCGGTTTGATTTTGCTCATTGCCCCTCCCCAAAATCACAATTCGTCTTTTTTTCATCATTCTGATCATTTTCGTCACCCTCACGTGCCGTCTCGTCTTCCCCCGACCCGCAATTCGGCGAAACATTCTCATCTTTCGTCGTAATCATTCACACCGCCGATCAACCTTTCACCATCTTTTTAAACCAACTAAGTACAACAATCTTAATACCATCTCCCATTATTTCAAGGAAGGAGAAAGGACCACCGCTCCTTTTCCTCCCCAAATAAATAACAAATATTCCCAGCGACATCATTTATTTTCGTCGAAAGTATTCGCTTTTTGAAGCGTGTGATTTAACGTTTTGTGGAGAAGATAAAATAAAAATGCACAAACAGCGAAAAAATTGGAAAGAAAACATAAATATAATAAACGAAAAATTGTCGGCAATCGCCGCGTTATAAGCGAAGCGATAAAACCGCGCTCTGATCAGTGCTCTTCTGGTGATTCATATGATCGGTGACCGTTCCAGTGATCACAATAATAAAGATGGGAAGCAAAAAAAAAAAAAAAATTCGGCCATTAAAAAGGAGTTGGGGTGGGCGAAGAGATTGGGGCACATAGACAACGTTTTTGAATTATCGTCACCGAAATGGCCACAGCCCTAGAAGGAGAGAGAGAAAGAACAGAGAAAAAAAATAAAAGGGGGCAGGGTGGAGTGGTACTAAAAATTTTGCCTTGCGCGATCCCAAAAGTTCGAATTTACAAATTAAGTCAACAGCCTATTATTTATGAGACTAAATTATTCTTTTTTTAATGCGCAACGCATAAAATCGCATAAATATCCAAGAAAAAGAAGAAAAAAATGATACATAATTATAAACAAAGAAACGATCCTAACAAAAGGTCAGTAGTTTGTCTGCTGTATATTGTGCTGTTAAAGTTGCGATGTCGCGACGCCATGCACACATTTATTTGATGGCGTCATATTCCGTTCAACATTATTTCGAGTCCTTCGCCGTCGCAGTTTTCGACACCCTCAACACTCTCCCGGAGGACCTCATTTTTACTGAAACGGCGAAAAAATGACTATATTTTTGTTTCTTAATAATACTCTGTACTTAAATTTTCTTTTCGGATGGTTTACACTGTTTAACTTCTCAAAACAAAAATTACCATCCAAAGCCATTTTGGGAGCAAAAATCGCTGCTCAATGTTGTGCAGGTGGACGAACAGGAGGAGGGCAAACAAACGCCGGAGGTGAGCGAGGAGGAGGAATTGTGCGAACAGTGCTTCACCCGACAGTCGCTGCCATGCAATGCCAATTGGTGACCATTTACAATTTCGAAGGATGACGAGTCCACACCTTTTTAACATTGTCTTGGTTTCAAAAGGACCAATTAGCAAAACAATAGGAAAGGGATATCATCATCAAAGGTGCCCGCGTCCCGGCCAAAATGCCGGTCTAAGTACATTAAAAAAACAGGAAATCCCTGCTTGGATCCCGATCCCATCCCGTCATTAATGTAAATCCTCTCACTGTTCAAACACACTTTCGTTTCGTGTCCTTCTGGTTGTTTCTCCGACATTTGCCAACCGACCGTCAAAGAGCACAATTCCCTCGCGAACAATCGGAGTTGGCACTCCAGTGATGGGGCTGGCCTTGCGTGTTTGCAACTCCTTAATTTTTTATTTATGACTCGCTGCCCCAAATCCAATCAAAGCGCGTACTTTTTTATGATCACGTTCAATTATGTAATCCTCGAATTGTGTGGGAACTTTGGAGAGGCCGTCGACGTCAAGGAATTCTTGTATCTGAAGACAAACAAATGACGAGCCGTTTGCTCATGCTGACTGACTGACCTTGTCTTCAAGAGATGAGATTGATCCGTTTGAGCAACTGCCACTTAATTTGGAAGTCAGTGTAGCGGGACCGCTTGTCCCGTTCGTAAGGGATAAGTTCATATACGTTCCGGCACTAAAAAGGAAAATTAAATATTAGGCATGTCAACAGAGTGAAGTTGGCCAGGAAATGGACGGGCTCATTGTCAGACAAACTCTTTTGGACTCGCTCGACTCTTCAAAAGCAGTCCAAATGGATACCTCCCAATATGCTGACTGAATATGTTGGCCCACCCGTGCTGTGAATGGATGGATGATGGGCCATTTTGTTCCAGCGAATGTAGACTGGCAGCTGACTGAGAACGAGACAATGTGCTGTTCGTTTTCTCTGATGAAATGTCCTGGGTACTGCCGGTGCCGTTGTTGTGGTGAAGGGAAAGAGTATCGTCGGAGTTGTTTATTCGCGACTGGATGGGCGTACAGGAATAAGCGTCGCGCCATGGCTCCAGCTCTTGGATCAACTTCGGGTAGCGCAACATCGCCGACCTCTTCTTTTTGTTGTACGCCGGGTTTTCAAATCTTAATTTTTTCACATTTTTAAATTAAATTTTGGTTAGATTTAATATAAAAAAAAGTCAAACTCTGCGTTATGCGCGCCCAAATACTGCCAGACTTGGAAGCACCGCTGCTGCTGTCGTGGCTGGTCATTGTCCAAAGTGTCGATGGTCGCCCCGCCGTGCTCGGCCGCTTCTTTCAGTGAATTGAAAATGAACGTGCCGAAGAGACCGGAAAATGTGTGCTGGACGAGTTTCATCTTAAAAAAGCGCATTCAGAAAAATGAAAATTCAATGCATGAAAAAAACAACCAAATAGCGACGGTTGAATTGAAATTGGTCCTGGTTTTTGGTCCATAGCTGATAAACACAGTCGAGAAATTGTAAGAAGACCGGCGATTTTTCATTGTCGTCTGCGTTCAAAACGCCACCTCTGTCGGAGAATTTATGTCCAAACTCCACCCATTGTCGTTGAACCAACATTTCAAAGCTGAAGATGAGGAGGGTTGATAGAAAATGATTATAAAAAAACCCCTTTAAAATGACGAACTACAGTTTTGCCATGGTTATCCAATTACGTGTGCCTAGCCTTTTTAACAAAAATGCATTATTACGATACCCCTCGAATGTCCGATAAAAGGGGTCAGCGATGAGCATGCACAAAGAAACGATTTGCGTGGTTCGGTCCCAACCATCGGAACAATGGACAAGCACAGAAATGGCTAAAAACATTCATCATAAAACATTGAAACGAGTAGGACAGCAGCAGAGAATGTGTGACCTTCGTGCAGCAGCGAATGCAAACATCGCTCCGTGGCGGAAAACAATTGGCAAATGTTCTGAAGCCAAAGGGTCGACTGCAAATTTTGGAAGTAATTGTGTGGGTCGGTGCCGCAAACGTTCATCAAAATGCGCAATTGGTGGAAACTGTAGCGAATGTTGTGAATGTTTGGCAGACCCATAAAGACGACCTCGGCATTGGCATACGAATCTAAAACAGATGAACAAATTGCAATGAAACAATGCTATACAAAAATTCACAGAAAATGCAATCATTAAACAAATAATACACACATACACATATTTGAAGATACAACGAAAAAACAAGATAGATTCCAATTATGGATTAATAATGCTCTCTATGTTACCGGCTCCCTCAAAGCCTCCGCCCTTTGCCCGGTTAGCCCACGCCGCTGTGTAAGAACGTGCATCAACAATCAAGAACTTCATATTGACATCTGAAAAAAAAAATTTGAATGAATCAAATTAAAGACAAAACCATTTGAAATGGCCGACCGAACCCTCTCGTAAAGATGCATGTCTTTGCTAAATTAAAAAATAAAAACTAACAATAAGAACCATGGGAACGTTTACTCGTTAGACATTCCAAAAAATCCAATAGAGGGCTGACTGCTTCTGAGCAGAACGGCGCCATTCTTTGGACAGCGCCACGCCAAAGTGGGGAAGCGGTGGTAACTTCGGCCAAGTCGCATTTGTTTCAACTCATCATCGGATACGGAAGCAGGAACAATTAGATATTGTGGGTAGGACGCACAAATGCTGAAAATGGGCGTGAAAAATGAGAAAAGGAACAAAAAGTAACACAAAAATATAAATTAAGTCAACCAACTTACTCAAAGGTTTTGTTAGCCGTCGAAATTTTCCATGTATTGGGAAGTTTGAGGCGACTGTAATAAGACAGAATAAATGAAAAGACATACCACAAAAGCTGTAATTATACTTGAACTCTTTCTTGAGAAGCTCGTAAGATGACCCCTGCTTTGTCAGACGAAGCCACGAAGGCTTTGCCATTTTGGAGCAAAAATTGAAGAATTTGAATGCGAACACATCGCCCAGCTCGCGCACAATACACGTATTTTGAACCAACTTTTTATACCATGCACAGGCAGCTTCACTGTTTTCGGCCCGGAGTCTAAGAAAATTAAGGCACAGAATGAATACAAATTACACTATTTATTTTTTAATATATGTTAATCTCACTTAAGTATTCGACCGTCTTTGCTGCTTATCTGCAAGCCAACAATATCTTTGGCTTCCAACAGCTAAAGCAAACAGAAAATGAAAATGCATTCATTGTATTATTTACTTACATCAACCCCTGTAATCGGAATGGCACAAATTGCATTCTGACTGTGCGCAAGAACAATGATTCGATATTGGGTAAGAAAGACCCGACCTAAGTAATTAAATAACGGTGTCACAATAAGGCGGAAATAAGATACGTTAAACAGGGATAGACTCACAAGATTCCATATTAACACAATTGTCGCTGTCAAGTTCTTCTCCTGGTAACGGATGCAACGCATTAAAAGTTGAGTGAATGTTTTGGGAAGAACGCGTGGACTTAAATTAGCGTTTTTAAATAATTAGAAATAACTTAAAAATTTATCAAAACGAACCGCCGAGCGATTTCTATTGACATTAAGTTGTTGCTCAGCTGCTACAGGAGTTGTTTGGGTTGAATGGGGAGCCGACGATGCATTGTGAATGATTAAATTCCTCGTAGGCTCCACAATAGCCAAGTCTGAACTGCTGCTTGAAGGAAAAACATTGTCCTCAACGGCGCCAGCAGATGGGCCGTTCATCCGACCGCAACTGCTGTGACTGTCGTTGCAGGGCATAAATCTATTCTTTAGTATTAGACACGCTTCTATTTTATTATTTTTTATTTATTCAATGAATCTAAAAACAAAACATTAAATGTACATCATTATGCCGGCATAATGTAAGTGTTTTGTAGGATTCGTACATAAAAATGATTATAAAAAAAATTAAGACGATTGTAAGAAATGTGAGGCTTCTTTGTTTTGACATACACAATAAATCAAGAATTAAGAATGCTCTCCTTGTGCTCTTTAATCCATTTGTGGAAATTATTGATTGCATGAACATCTCACAACAACAGCAGCAACAACAGTAGAAAAGTGCACAGCCGCAACATTTACACGCGGGTTTTTGTTCAGCTTTACTGCCGTCGTGTCATTTCAACGTTCAATCCAACCAGTCGCCCCTTAGGCTTTGCTAAGCTAAGCTATGTATAGCTGCTACATCATCCTCTGCTGCTGCTGCTGCTCTGTCCGTGTGGCGTCCTTCCGTCGGCAGAGCCAACACTAAACCAGCACAGCAGCAGGACACAGCAGGAGAGTGTGAGCAAAGAGTGGAAAGCAGAGAGACAGAGGAAAGGAAAGAGTTCTCCCAAGTCAATAAAAGTGCTACAGCGCCGGCAGCGACCTTTTGTCATCCCTTCCTTCTCTCAGAATCCCATAAACCTCACAACAAATGACCACAACCATCGCGCCAAATTTAAAGGAGTGTGGCATTCATTCATAAATTGTGTGGTTCAACAATTGCGCTAATTTGTAAGGGGTACACATCAGGGAAGGCACGATTCTGGACTTTTTTCGAGAAATTCGGGATCGATCCGAGATTTTTTAATAGTGCAACCCGGGGGTACTATTAGAGGAAATGATGCAAAATTTTAGAAACTAGGATTATTGATTTTACGGATTCCGGACTTTTTAAGGGGTCCGGAATTCCTGACTTTCCTTTTTTGGCATCCGTGCCATCCCTGGTACACATACATTTTAAATAAGTATAACTAAACACTGAAATTGTAGTTATGTTTGACCTCTGACCATTTATTCATTAACATTAAGACATGTCATTGTTTTATTTATTCATTATGTACACTGACATCAGTTGAGAGCATTTAAGGGTGTCTTGCGTTGCGTTAGATATATATTCGCAATGTTTATAATCCTTCCTGTCCCTATGAATCACACATTTTTCTTTTCTCACCAATGGGTGGGAGATTCTCCCCCCCCCCCCCCCCCCATTACGCCCTCGTCCATCAATTGAAATTAATTGATCTGTTTTCTTCTGACTGATTCGTACATGCAAAGACGCAACGTCTGATTGCGCCTTTTGCATGAAGTCAATCATCTCCCTCCCTCAGTGAAAACATTCTTTCAAATTCAAGAAATATGTTCTTCCTTGTATTATTATTTCATTACTTTATACTAACTTTTTAAGCTTTTGACAAACGACAATGACCTCGTTAATTCCAATTCGACTTCAAGAGCTTTTTACAGTAATTATTTAAATTGCTAAAGCAAACTTAGTTTTGGAATTTTAGTTGCAAAAAGCGGGCATCAACCCGGAAAAAATAGGGTTCGGCAATGTCACCATGGAGTCTGACAAATACATTGTTGTTCGTGAAACTGTTGGTGACTCAGCCCAGGTGGTCATTTTGGATGTGGCCAACCCCAGCGAGACGACGCGACGTCCAGTCAGTGCAGACTCAGCATTGATGAATCCTGTTTCGAAAATTCTTGCACTTAAATGTAAGAAAATTGAAAGTTAAAATTATTAGTTCCAATTTTTAAGCTGGAAAGACCTTGCAAATATTCGACCTTGAGCTAAAGGCCAAAGTCAAGACGCATGTGGCGAATGAAGATGTTGTTTTTTGGAAATGGATAAACCCAGAGACTATCGGAATTGTAACCGATGCTTTTGTGTATCATTGGTCTTTGGCAGGTTCTTTGCTAAAACATACAAAAAGTTGAAATGCTTTGTAGGAGACTCCGCCCCAGTCAAAATGTTCGAAAGACATACCACACTGGCGAACGTGACCATCATCAACTACCGGTCGGACCATGAAGGCAAATTCCTTCTTTTGCTTGGGATTGTCGCAAAGGTTACTCTTCATATCACTTTATTTATACCGACATTTAAAAATTTGAATTACCGAATGATACTTGAGATCGATTTGGAAAATCGCAAACAAGAGAGGGGTCTGAGGTTAGGTCAAGGAAAATCGGAAACAAGAGGGGTCTGAGGTTAGGTCAAGAATGTGACTCTCGAACATCCAGAATTTCAGATAGTTGGGGTCTCCGGATATAAAATCTGTACACTTGAATTGATAGTTATATAAAATTAGGAATCACGGGTGATTGGCTCGATGCAACTGTACAGCACCGAACGAAAAGTGTCTCAACCAATCGAAGGGCACGCCGCTTGCTTTACCCAATTCAAAATGGAAGGGAATCAGCATCCGAGCAACCTTTTCTGCTTCTCACTACGCAACCAAAGTGGCGGCAAAGTCTGATTCTTTGACCTTAACTTTACTTATTTATCGACAAGCATTGTAAAAACAGTTGCATATTGTCGAAGTTTCGGCAACGCCAGCCGGAAATCAGCCCTACCAGAAGAAGGCAATCGACGTTCACTACCCGGCCGATTCACTCACCGATTTTCCCATCTCATTGCAGGTTAATACTTCGATCCTTTACCTCAATAAAAACATTTTTTTTTGTACAGGCATCTTCCAAGTTCGGACTTTTGTATTTGATCACCAAGTATGGATACGTCCACACGTTCGACATCGAAACTGGCATATTGATTTACACAGTGCGCGTTTCAACAGAAACTGTGTTTGTGTCAGCCGAATACAAGCAGAACAACGGAGTGCTTGGAATCAATCGTTCGGGACAGGTTCAAGCAACATTGAAAATAAACCCATTATTATTGCTTATCTTTTTAAAATATTGTCAACTTAATTTTTTAGGTCATTAGTGTTGGGATCGATGAGTCCACAATCATTCCTTACGTCACTCAACAACTTCAAAATCCGGATTTGGCACTCAAATTGGCTACGCGATGCAATCTCCCTGGGGCAGAGGAGCTTTTCGTGCGCAAATTTAATTTGCTTATTGGAAATGGAAACTATGCCGATGCGGCAAAAGTTGCCGCGACTGCACCACAGAAAATTCTGAGAACACCGCAAACATTGCAAAAGTTCCAAAGTGCTGCACTGCCACAAGGAAAAGCGCCTGCACCGCTTTTGATTTACTTCACCACACTGCTCGAGCAAGGAGCGCTGAACAAATACGAATCTTTAGAGTTATGTCGACCGGTGCTTGCGCAGGTTTTGTTTGTTTCAAATGAATTCTTTCAAAATTTTCACCAAACAATGGCATGGATAGGGAGGGACTAAAATAAAAAAAACTGAATTTGCATTTTTTCAAATTTTATTTGACAATCACAAACAGGGAAAGAAGCAGATCGTTGAGAAATGGATCTCTGAAGGAAGTTTGGACTGCAGTGAAGAGTTGGGTGACATGGTCAAGCAGTACGACATTAATTTGGCGCTGAGCATTTACTTGCGTGGCAATGTGCCTCACAAAGTTGTGCAATGTTTTGCCGAGTTGGGACAATTCGACAAAATCATTCTCTACGCCAAGAAAGTGAATTTTGAGCCGGACTATCTTTTCCAAATGCGACAAGTCCTTCGAACGCACCCCGAAAATGCGTCAAAATTTGCTCTTATGTTATTGAATGAAGGGCCAAGTGGCGAACCATTGGCTGACATCAATCAAGTGAGTTTAACTATTATTATTCCATTGGACATTCATAATATGGTATTGCTACCGGGAAAACTTTTTTGTCATTAAGGTCGTTGATTGCTTTGCCGAAGCTGGGAACATTCAGCAATGCACTGCCTTTTTGCTCGAAGCGCTAAAAAACGACGATGAGTCCCAAGGCCATTTGCAGACTCGTTTGTTGGAAATGAATTTGATGTCAAATCCGCAAGTGGCCGATGCAATTCTTGGAAATCGGATGTTCAACCATTACGACAGAGCGTCGATTGGCCAATTGTGTGAGAAAGCCGGTCTTCCGCAGAGGGCGCTTGAGCATTTTACGGATTTGTACGACATCAAAAGGACCGTCGTTCACACGCAACACTTCAATTCTGAAGTATTTTGTTTATTAATCTTGCACCTTTATTTATTTTTCAGTGGCTTGTCAATTACTTCGGTCGACTGAATGTGTCGGATTCGCTGGAATGTCTGAAGGCCATGTTGCAAGCGAATTTGCGCCAGAATTTTCAAATTGTCGTTCAAATTGCATCCAAATACTGCGAACAGCTTGGCACTCAATCACTCATTGACATTTTTGAGTCGTTCAAAAGCTACGAAGGCCTTTTTTATTTCCTCGGCTCCATTGTCAACTTCAGCCAAGACCCGGAAGTCCACTTCAAATACATTCAGGTGGACACTCATTTATTCGGTAATATAAATTAATTTTTATCTTTAGGCTGCTACCAGAACAGGACAAATCAAAGAAGTCGAGCGAATTTGTCGTGAATCGAATTGCTATGACCCGGAACGTGTCAAAAATTATTTGAAGGAGGCAAAATTGGCGGATCAGGTGCATTTTGGTTTGATTATGCCTATTTTTTTATCGATCAATATTTAAAGTTGCCACTCATAATTGTTTGCGACCGCCACGACATGGTTCAAGATTTGGTGCTCTACCTTTATCGCAGCAATCTCATGAAGTCGATTGAAGTTTTTGTCAGCAAAGTGAATCCCAAACGGTTGCCAATTGTTATTGGAGCACTGCTTAACGTCGACTGCAGTGAAGATCAGATCAAGCAATTGATTCAGATCACTCGCGGGAAATTTGACATTGACGAACTTGTCGAAGAAGTCGAGAAACGGAACCGGTCGAGATTCCATTTAACTTTTTCTTACTTCAAATGCTCCTTTAGTCTTAAACTTCTAAGCCCATGGCTGGAGAATCGAATGCATGAAGGACACCAGGACCAGGCCACGCACAATGCATTGGCCAAAATCTACATCGACTCCAACAACAATCCGGAACGCTTTCTGCGTGAAAATCAGTTTTATGAGTCTCGAGTGATTGGCAAATATTGTGAAAAACGCGATCCCCATTATGCGTTGCTTGCTTATGAACGAGGCCGCTGCGATTCTGAACTCATTGCGGTATGTTTCGAAATTCACAAATGAATTTGCCTCATCAATTTTCTAGGTTTGCAATGAGAACTCGCTGTTCAAAAGCTTGGCCCGTTATTTGGTGCGCCGTCGTGACAGCGATCTTTGGGCTGTTGTTTTGGCGGAAAGCAATCCGCACCGTCGACAGCTCATCGATCAGGTTTGCATTGCACGTTGTTTGTTTGACAATTAGTATTTTCCTTGGCCAGGTGGTGCAAACGACCCTTTCCGAAACCGTTGACCCCGACGACATAACTATAACTGTCCGTGCTTTCATCTCGGCAGATTTGCCCAATGAACTCATTGAGCTCCTGGAGAAGATCGTTCTTGACAATTCGACATTCACTGAGAACAGAAACCTGCAAAATTTGTTGATTCTGACCGCAATGAAAGCGGATTCATCTCGCGTGATGGAATACATTCAAAAGTTGGACAATTATGATGCGCCTGACATTGCGAACATTGCCATCACGGACAAACTTTATGAGGAGGCTTTTGCGATCTTCCGCAAATTTGGCGTTAATGCATCGGCAATAAAGGTGATACGACGCAACTTAGCATTTCTAGCTGTACATTTAATGCTTTTTAAGGTGCTCATTGAGAATGTGAAAAACTTGGACAGGGCCTACGAATTCGCAGAAAAAGTCAACGAACCGGCGGTGTGGTCCGCTTTGGCCAAGGCTCAACTGAACGAGAGTCTCGTAAAGGAAGCAGTGGACTCGTTTATCAAGGCTGATGATCCAAGTGCATTCATTGAAGTGGCCAAAAAGTGCGACGAAACTGACCATTGGGAGGATTTGGTGCGCTACTTACAAATGGCCCGCAAGAAATCGCGTGAATCATTCATCGAAACCGAGCTGTGCTTTGCTTATGCCAAGACGGGTCGTCTAACTGAATTGGAAGGGTTTATCACGGAGCCAAACCATGCCCAAATTCAACAAGTCGGAGACCGTTGTGTGGAACATGGGATGAATGATGCGGCGCGCATTCTGTTCAACAGTATCAGTAACTTTGCGAAGCTGGCGACAACTCTCGTTGAACTCGGTGACTTCCCCGGGGCTGTTGACGCTGGACGCAAAGCCAACTCCACAAAAACGTGGAAACAGGTGCATTACTGTTAATTCTGGATTATAGATACAATAAATCTTATGAATATTATCCGTTAATTGGTTTGCTTTTTAAAGATTTGTTTCGCATGTGTGAATCACAAGGAATTCCGTTTGGCGCAAATTTGCGGTCTTCACATTGTTGTACATGCTGATGAATTGGACGAACTGATTACCTACTACCAAAACCGCGCTCACTTCGACGAGTTGATCGCCCTTTTGGAGAATGCACTTGGTCTGGAACGTGCTCACATGGGCATGTTTACGGAATTGGCCATTCTGTACAGCAAATACAAAACTGAGAAAATGCGTGAGCACTTGGAACTGTTTTGGTCACGGGTGAATATACCAAAGGTATTCCTTTGCTTTGATATGCTTGTCAGTGATTTGAATATGCTTATTTTAGGTCTTGCGTGCTGCTGAACAAGCACATCTCTGGTCAGAACTTGTTTTCCTTTACGACAAATATGAAGAATATGACAACGCGGTGATGACAATGATTCATCATCCGACTGAAGCATGGCGGGAACAACACTTCAAGGAGATTGTTACCAAGGTTTTTTTGCATAAATTTTTGATCCATGAAACCTGTTAATATTTCTGATTTTAGGTGGCGAATGTGGAGCTGTATTATAAGGCAGTCCAGTTCTACTTGGAATACAAGCCAAATTTGTTGAATGATTTGTTGTTGGTTTTGTCACCGCGTCTTGATCAAACACGAACTGTGGCCTTCTTCCAGAAGGGTAAATTTTGTTTCTATTCGTTAATAAAATATTCAAACCCGACAACTTCTGATTCGTTTATGCGAAGCTTTTGTCCCTGATTAAGTTGACCAACTCGTCCTTGTGCAGCCGTATTTGCGACAAGTGCAGAATCTGAACAACAAGGCGTTGAACGAATGTCTCAATCAGCTGTTTATCGAGGACGAGGATTACGAATCGCTGAGGGCCAGCATTGCGACCTATGACAATTTCGACAACATATCGCTTGCACAACAACTGGAAAATCACCAGCTTCTCGAATTTCGACGAATCTCAGCCTTTCTTTACAAGGGAAACAACCGCTGGAAACAGTCCGTTGAGCTTTGCAAGAGGGACAAATTGTACAATGTGAGTGCGTCGGCATGTATTAGATTTGTACGACAATTAATTCATTCGATGTTCAGGATGCAATGGAATATGCCGCCGAGAGTCGCCAACCAGAGATTGTCGAGGATTTGATGCAGTATTTCCTGCAGCAAGGCTTAAAGGATTGTTTCTCTGCTTTGCTGTACAAATGTTACGAATTGTTACGGCCTGACGTTGTGATGGAACTCGCTTGGCGTAACAACATCATTGACTATGCCATGCCGTTCATGATTCAAACTGTGCGCGACTTTGGTTCTCGGGTTGGTTGTTGAAGAGATTGTCGTATAAATGAAAAAGTACAACATTCTATTGTGTTTTATCGTTGTGCATTTCAATACAATATTTCTGCGATTTTAAGCTTGAACGTCTGGAAAGGGCAGAAACGGAGCGCAAAGAGGAGGTCAAGGAGCAGCAACAGCGGAGCGGCAGTATGAGTAAGAAATGTCGATAAATAAACAAGAATTATTGTGTCCCTTTTCAACCATCAAGTGGAACCCCAGCTGATGTTGACCGCCGCGTATTCAAACTCCGTCCCGGCACCAAATTCGAACGCATTTGTTGCAGGCGCTGTTCCTCCGACGCCACAATCCTTTCCGACCTATCCCTTCTACAAATAAACGTTGTGATGGAGTGACTTATGACGATGATATATGCCCATCTTTGATGGGTTCAATTCTTACTTTTAATTATAATATTTTTTGACGTTAACGTTCCATCTTCGGTCGGGAGCTTTGTGACCATAAATTGCTGTTGTAAAAGGATGAAATACTATGCCAAAGAAATGGAGGAAGACAACGCTCCTGCCTCTTCCACTTTTATTTATGCAAAAATCCAAGGGACCATGCTTATATTATATAATCACACCAAATGTTGTTATAAATCATTGAAATCGTCCTTTCTTACCTTGACCACTTGTTTTCACAAATATAAATGTGTTGTGGGCATACTTAACCTGTCACTTAATATAAAGGTTATTCAACGGCTGGTGAAATTTACTTTGAAACTTCATATCCAGTTAACTAATTATTGAAAGCGTCACAAAAAAATAGAACGCAGTTAGAAATTTGGTGAAATACGCCAAAAGGTTATAAGCGGTGCACTTGTTGTTCCCCAATGACGGACACTGATGCTTTGCAAGAATCTCACGATACAACAGCAATGGAAACTGACGACGACGAACTGCCGATTGTGCGTCTTCTGATCGCATCGGACATCCATGCCGGTTTCGCGGAAAATAAGGAGCATATCAGCAACGATTCGTTTGAAACATTCCGCGAAGTTCTTAGTGTTGGAGTCGACAAGAAGGTGGACTTTGTGCTACTAGGTGAGATACGGGGTGGTCAATATAAACATTGATTGGTGAAATAACCCCAAGGTGGTGACCTATTCCATGAGAACCATCCGAGCCGCGAGACGCAGCTGAGGGTGGTTCGTCTGCTGCGCAAATACTGTTTCCGTGAAGGGCGGCCCAGTTTGGATTTCGTCTCGGACCCGACCATCAACTTCCAGCACAGCAATTTCCCAGTCGCCAACTATTTGGACGAGAACCTGCACGTGAACATGCCCATCTTCACCATCCACGGCAACCATGACGATCTTTCGGGAAAAGTGAGTGACAACTAACGAAATGACCAATTCTGTGCGAATATTTGCAGGGACTTTCTGCGCTTGATGTGCTCCACGAGGCGGGCTTGCTCAATTTGTTCGGAAAGTTTTGTGATGTCGACCAAATTGAAGTGACGCCGATTCTTTTGACACGGAACAACACCAAAATTGCACTGTACGGCATCGGCAGCCAACGGGACGACCGATTGGCACGGTCTTTTGCGAGTGGGTCATGAAAAACTGTGGGAACGAATGAAATGATGATACCCGTGAAAAAGGACAATACTAGATTTCACAATAAATTACTTATCGAGAAAATTGGGATTTTTCGTTTGAAATGAAATTGCAGAAGGACGAGTGAAATTCAATCGGCCGGAAGGCGACGACCCTGACTCGTGGTTCTCCATATTGGTGCTTCATCAAAATCGACCACCAAGGAGCAAACTGCGAACCACCAAGTCCCATCTTTCCTTCAAGAACATCCCATTCTTTTTCGATTTAGGTTATTGTCCCTCATGACATTTTTTATTAATTGGTTCCTTTTTCAGTAATATGGGGCCATGAGCACGAATGTCTGATAGGTACAAGAAATTTAAACAGAATTCTTTTTTTTTTGTCCAAATCGTCCATTTCAGAACCGGACTTTAAGTACATGGACCCAAACGATTCCACCAAAGGCTTCTACATTATGCAGCCTGGCAGCACGGTGGCAACCGCACTGAGTGTGGAGGAGAGCAAAAAGAAGCACATTGGAATTTTGTGAGGCAAAATGTGTAAGATGCGCGTTAATCGATCATCGAATGCATTTCGCCAAGGTCCATTCGCGGCAAGGAGTTCAAATTGAAGAAGGTGCCTCTGCAGACGACGCGTCAAATCATTGTCGACGAGTTGGAGCTTGAGGGAGCGCGACCGACGGCGCCGAAAGTCGCAAAGTCGTCCGTTCGGCTGAGGAAAATGCCGGTCATTGTCACAATTCCAAAAAACAAAGCAATGGGAATGATTGATTTTCATCTGCATAGGACGAACCTCTGATCACCGAAAGACTCAACGAACTGCTGGAAAATGCGGAGGCAACCCGGGGGCCCCAACAGCCGTGGCCGCCGCGAGTGCGTGTGAAGGTCATCTATTCGGGTCGATGGCTTGACATTCCGGTTGGTTATGCCCCAACAATGTGTACTGTCTTCAAAGTCAACAAACATTACTTTGTGTAAGCCAATCAACGGACGGAAATGGGGACCCAATCATTTTGCGGGCAAAGTGGCTAATGCGTCGGATATGGTCGGTCGGTTGGATTGGTTTAAACTGCTGCTTCTTCTCGTCCTCGCCTCAGTCAATTCTATCCATCCCACAGATTGTTGTACGTACCATTCATCCGGAAAAGAAGGCGAAGAATGTGAATGAGGAGCAGCTCCAACAGATGCTGGGGGTCCACCGTTCTACGGACGACATTTGCAGTGTGGACGATATGGTCGGTGGTCGAATAGTCATAGTGTTCGGCACGGTTGTGTGATAGCACAATTATCACCGATTGCCGAGATCGCACTTGCCGAACACTACTAAGGACACAGTTAGAAACAATTGACACAAAAACAAACAATTTTCACAGGTGAACAAATACTACAACCAATGCGACTTTAAGAATCGTCTGAATGTACTGTCCGAAATTGCCATGGGCAAACAATTGCAGGTGAACAGATAATTTGGTTGACCTTTTTGTAGTTTTATTTTCATTCTCTTGTCCTTAAATTAATGACAAATTTACCGGAATTGCTCTTCCCTTATGAAGGAATATTCGAATACTGAAATTGGCACGCAATTCAAATACACGGCAGCAGACAAAGCGCTGAGTGAAAGCATTCGCAAGCAAATTGACGAAATGACAGCCAAAGTGCGCGAGACGCTGCAGAACCGGATGGACAACACCGAGGCAGGGGTAAAGAGAGAGAGAGAGACAAAGCAGTTTTGCATTAAAAAAATGGATTTAAATGACAGGTTGACGACATTCCGTTGGAGCAACAAATTGCGGAGGGAATGGCAACGGCAAAGAAGAAGCGGCTGGTCAAACCGAGCGACAGCGACGACCCAAATGAGTCCATTGCTTCTTCGTTCTTTGAACGCGGCTTTGAACCTTCTCGAATTGTTACCTCAACCCCCCAAAAGCAGGAAACAGCACGGAGATCAGGTGGAGTATCAGGGATGGACCCGGATGCCGTAAATCCTGTCCCAAAAAAGTCCGGGACTCTGAATTTTAGAAAGCATACTTCCTCTATTAAAACTCCCCGGGGTTTTGGTTTTTAGCTCTCCCTCCAAGGGGCGCCTTTATTTGAGATTCTTTAGGGCGAAGTGTCGAAGTAACGGAAGATGACTTTGACAGTCCATAAAATGACCAAGAAGCATTGAACGAATTATCCATTTACTTACATGGCGTGTAATGTTTACACGCGTAACACTTATTTTTATTATTATTATTCGATTGACATGATGAGGTAAAAAAAGCAAAGAGACGACCGAAAGTGTTCCGTCAATCACTGAAATTTCATGGGAAGGGCTAACGGTTTGAAAGTATTTTGGTAAAACCTTTCTTCGGACGCGCTATACTCAGCAGCGGACACATTGGCGTTGAGTTCTGGTCCATCGAATTCGCCGTACTTCAAAACAAAAATTTTTTTGTTATTTCAGTTTCAATGGTGGAGATTAACCTACCTTTAAAATTTAACCCCGTAGGTCTATTTTAAAATGCCGTTTTGAGTCCGAAATTTCCCAAGAAAATCCCGTCCCTGTTAACGTACGTAAAAACGGCATAGCAATCCGTCCAAATGCGCGCAGATTTTCTCCAATTCTTTCCTTTCTTCGCTTCGACTGTTGTCGTTCGTCCTGACGATGTTACGGTAAAGCGAAGTCGCGCCCAGCGAGCGGAGTCGCTTCTCCAACGCTTCCTCGAGCACGGACTACAAATTCGTTTCGAAGACAAATCAGTCAAACGGATTTGAGAGACCGGCGGATCAACCAATTAATTGATATCATTTATTGGTCTGATTAAATTTCTCCATTTTCCCCCGGCTTACTTCGTCGTTTTCTGCCGCAGTTTCGCCGCTCGTCGAAGAATTACGAGTCAAATAAAGCGAACAGAATCGTACGTCCCTCAAGTAATTCCTGTCACAAAATAAGCACATTCATATTAGACAATTCCCTAATCAGACCTTTTTCTGTGTTCGTATCGAATTTCGTCCAACCAATCGACGAATTCGGCAAATTGTGCCCTTTTCTCCTCTTCAATGTCCTCATCGGACACCACAAAAATGTGTACTGTCTCAAAATAAAACGGTGATTGAGTCAGTCACAGTTTTCGATTAAGTGACGACCTTTGGCCAACGCGCCTTATCCAATTCTTTGGCGTTAATTTTGGCCACCAACGGATCAAACCGTTGGAGTGCGTCCGCCAATTTGTAAGCAAACTGAAAAATGCATAAAATTGGACGCCCTTCGAAAGAGCGCTTTCTTCTCGTGTCTGTACCTGTTTACCAATTGTTCCACCGGGAAAATAGAAAATAACCGTTTTTCTTTCATTTTCAACCGGCGGTTGGTTCGTTTTGAACTTTTTTTTCTAAATGAAATTTCAAATTTTGAGATAAATTTGTCATTTTGCCGCATGACCTTGTTCCGCCTAAACCTGTTGTGAATGTAGCGATAAAAGAAATACACAGCGGCGGGCATGAAAATGCCTATTATAAAATTTTAAATTTTACAAAGACAAGCGACAATTCCGAACCGAATGCAGCCGTAATGTACAGCAACAGATCATCCTGGACAGACAGAATTTCATGAAATTAATTATCGGAACAATTAAACAAAAAACTTTTTCCGCGTATCTGATAACTTTTTGGATTGTGCTGAGCGATTCTGTCGAGGCGCTTCCCGCAGGCTTTTTGAAGCTAAAGCCTTTTTCAGAGTCGGGCGGAAGCATTTTGTTGGACTGAGAAAAGATTTGGTGGCGAGTGGACAAAGCCAACAATCAAAAATATAATCGAGAACAGTGAAAGTGACTCAAGGCAATGCCAAAATAAATAAGTCGGAAAGAGAGAAAGCGGATGAGGGGGGAATGGACCAAATGCGAAGATATTGACGGACGGACCAAAAGCATTTGAAGTGTTTGTGTCTCGACGAAAAGGCTGGCAGAGAGAGAGAGAGGCGAGAATGGCCCGGCCGGCCGAAGAAGCCATAGGAGAAAAATAAAGCTTATGCCCCTGTGGCATTTTGTTTTGTGTGAATTTTATTTTTTAAATGGCAAAAAATTTTCACTTTTTTGGAATTTCCAAAAACTTTCCGCAAAGTAAAATTTCATTTTGTCAAGCAGGTAGACCCTTTTGTACGTGTATGTGTCCTCCCTCAATTCACACATTGTACACAATAATTATTGCTCTGTGTTAAAAATACTACCAATAAAATTTTGCATTTCTCTGTTGAATTAGTGAATGAATTCTCCCACCCGTTAAAATCCCTTCCCAATTCCTTTGCACTAGTGACCGGCGAAATCAAAAAACCCGGGACCGGGATTTTAAAAAAGTGACCGGGCGGAATCCCGTGCCGGAATCCCGGTAATCCCGTCCCGGTTTAAATCCCGGCCCATCAAAAAACCCGGGAAACGGGATTTTGACGGAAAAACCCGATCCCGGCCGGGATTTTAAAAAATCAAATTTTTTGCAAGATAAAAAACAAATAATTGTTAATCGCATAAAGTATATTGGCACAATGTCTGGAGATGGAATGCTTCTCTAATCAGTTGAGACATGCAGTATGCAGTTGTCGAGACAATTTTGAATCAATCCGGCATATCCATTGGGTTCATATCCGTGTCCTAGAAATCAAAAAAAATCATCCGTATTCGTCCACATCCGGACAAAAGATGTCCGTATCCATGGGCACCCTTCAAGCACATATTTTTGCAATTCTTTTCCGTTCTTATCAATATACATATGTGGCACCAATTTAATGAACTCCACCCCAAAATTATATTGCATTTTTTCTAAAATAACTAACATTTATATTAGTGATTTCATTGTTATTTCTAGCATTTTTTTGCGCTTTTCCTTTCCGTTCTTTACAATTGCAAGTGTACCAACAATAATGCTTTTACTTCCTTCTTTTAAGAATATTTTTAAATCTCAATTATTATGCTCTGTCAAATTTGCAAAAATCCATATCACGCAACTCACGAATGTCCGTGCTACAGAAAAGGAGGTGTATATGGAGCTAACCGAATTGCATGCATTGCATGCTTGGGAATCGGTCACCTTCCTAATACCTGTTGGGTGTTGCAAATTTGGGGTTAGTTCGTTAAAGTTTGACACCAGTTGAACGTGACCAAGTATTTTCTTTAGTCAATTGGGCCTCTGCCCAACTGAACACCGGCGTCACCTTTGAACAAGTATCAGCGGAGCGAAACCATGCTTGCTTTGCATGTTGCACTTTGCAATCGGGCCACCGCCCAATGGACTGCCCGATGCGAGATCTCTGGCAGGTATTGAATAAATTAAATATTTGTCTTTTATATTGGAGTGTTTAGAATTTCAAAAAGAGCAATAAACATATCCAGCGCCATGTCACGCATGGACTTTGGACGGATGTGCTCGTGTCTAGTCCCCATCTTCTCAGTTGGCGACATCGGAACATAGGTTTTTGCAACTATAATTTTCTATATCTATTATAAGCATTTAAAGTTTGCCCAGCAACACAATTTGACTGTTCCATGCTTGTTGGACACAACGTGACGAGCGGATCACCACCGAGGGCCTCTGCCCATCAACCACCATCGCAGCAACCACCACTACAACGGTTATTGTTATGGCGAAAAATGGGTTATAGGCGGAGGGGAGCTCTATTAGGAAAAATGTGTTCAAGATAGGGGTGTAAACGGCATTTAATTGTCCCTATACATGAGTGTGCCTCAAGCAGTCACACCTGCATGCTTATTAGGCACACTCATGTGGGTGCGTGGAAGATTTAAACAAAGTAGTTTTTTAGCCAAAACAAACTTGCGACATAACCCGGCGCCATATGTAAGGCGTTTTTCGCATTGTTGTCGCGGACGCGGACAACCAAAACGTGTTGTTTGCCGGTGCTTCCCTCCCCCTATTTGAACACCTCCCTAATAAAATCCCCCACCCATACTTTGTATTACCCCCTCTTTTACTTAAGGTCATCCGATGAGGAGAAATGGCTTGCCTCTGCGGAAGGGCAGCGTTATCTTCTGCTTCGTAGTGGGATCTTTTATGCTCCAATGAATGCGGAGGAGCATAAGCAGACATCCAATGTAATTACTGCTGTTAAATGCCCGGGGCAATAAATATTATTTTTTAATTACTAAACCGTATTACCTTTAGTAGAACCCCACTGTTTTTTTTTGTATTCCGAATTAATCCGGAATTTTCTTTTGGTCTGGGATCCAGGTTTCATCCCACATAAGCATTCAAGAAAGAGCTTTTTTTAAGTGCGTTTCTGAAGTGGAAGATGGTGGTGATCAGCAGCAGCAGCAGCAGAAGTTATCCGCTGAGGAGGAATGGTTGACATCTGCGGAAGGACAGCGTTATCTTCTGCTTCGTAATGGCATCACCAATACCGTAAACTTTCTGCTGTTAAATGCCCGGGGACATTTATTTTTAGAATTTTGCCCGTACTATCTCTATAGTAGACCCCAGTGTTTTTTTGTTGTTTCGATATTAGTCCGAAATCCAGGTTTCATCCATTCTCGCTTTTTTCAGTGCTTTTCGTTGCTCTCTGCGGAAGCTGCGGCCTTGGCTGGGGCCAAACTCCAAACCATTCTTTTACTTCCATCAGCAAGCAGACGAGGACTGTGAACAATCGATGCCATAATTTTGAAAAAGATATTTCTTTTAAAAAGAATTTCGAAAATATGAAATTTTAAAGTCAAGTCTAAAGACTGGCGCCTTTGATCGATATTACTTTTGTTAGGATAATTCATTATATTTGTTAATAAACCATCTCTCAAAAACGAAGTATGATATGTATTTATATCGGTATAGGTGATTCGGACCTTTTTTTTAGTCAGAATTCCATTTGTTAAAGTCCCGGACTTATTCACATTTAAAGCAACCCAGAAATCTTATTTCTTGACTCCACTTAAATACAACAAAAAAAAAGAGTTTTAGCCGGGGTCGGTCTCGGCAAATGAAAAGGGAGAGAGGAAAGTTAGCGCGATTAAAAATAGAGCGAAAAAAAGTATTCGCTAACACACAATCGACGGCACAAATGAAAAAAGAGAATAAAATAATAATAAAATCTCATTATTATTGACCATTTATTTGCCAAGTGATATGTTCAATAATAATGCTTTTTCTTGCAGTCCATCGGCCGTTGCCCATCTTATGTTTTTTCGTGCCCCGACTTCATTTTTACTGAAAAATCGTAGAAAATTGCTGCAGTCCATTGTCAATTCATCATCATCCATGTCATCTTCAACTTATTTGGTCAATGTGTCAAAATATGCGTCTGTGTCGGAATTGGGCATTAAAGAAGAGAATGTCGGAGTATTTGACGGCGAATGGGCTGCTTCCGGTGCCCAAGTTGACTCGCTATGTCCAGCAACGAACACACCAATTGCTAAAGTTCGACTTGGGTCAGAGAAGGTAACACTTTTCTTGGTTTTTTTTTTGGAAAGCGAATGCCTTAATAAACACTACGCGTGTTTAGGACTATGAGCGAGTGATTCGGGCGTCGTGCGACGTCAGTGCCATTTGGAAGGAAGTGCCGGCGCCAAGGCGGGGGGAAATTGTACGCCAAATCGGCGACTCTCTTCGCAGAAACATTGACAATCTTGGCAGATTGGTTAGTTTCAAAAGATTCAATGGCACACCTAAAACTAAGCCTTTAACTCCGGATTAAAATTCGAACAAAGGGAATTATTGTAGAATTTTTCCAAAAGCCATTTTGTAAGTCGTAATAATAAATGCATGAAAATAACACAATCAGCAACTTTCCACAACCTTTTTAAAGGTCTCTATGGAAATGGGCAAAATTTTGTCCGAAGGACGAGGGGAAGTGCAAGAGTTTGTGGACATTGCCGACTACGCGACGGGCCTTTCGCGAATGTTTTCCGGCAGTATTATGCCCTCTGAGCGGAAGAAACACCTTCTGCTTGAGCAGTGGAACCCGCTCGGAGTAGTAAGCGTTGGGGGAATGCAAAAAAAAAGAATGCATAAACCATCTAATTCGGCCCATTTGACGATTTTGAATATGGCAAATTTAAGAGGTTTTAAATACGCAAAAATAAACAATAAAAAACGCGCAGAAATGCCCTGGGCCCCAGAGAGCCAAATTCTTCTTAATGAATTGGAATTTATGTTTTCAACGGCGTCAATGTCTGGGCGCCTAAATTCAGATTTTAGGTCGGAGTAATCAGTGCCTTCAACTTCCCTGCCGCCGTTTACGGTTCTTCTTCTTTGTCCCCTTAATTTTCAACCCTCTCCCCTTCCCCCAAAAAAGGTTGGAATGCCGCTTTGGCTCTCATTTGTGGCAATTGCGTGGTATGGAAGCCGTCTCCCAGCACTCCGCTGACGTCAATTGCCATCACGCGACTCATTAGCGAAGTGCTGGAGAAGAATGAGCTGCCTCCCGCCATTTGCACATTGATCTGTGGCGGCGCTGACGTCGGAATGTGCGTTTTGTGGGACGCATTTGGCATTTCTTTAAACCGCGTAATCGATTAAATATTTTGTGAAGGTGTCTTGTCAAAGATCCTCGTGTCAATTTGCTTTCTTTTACCGGTTCGTATTTTAGCGAAGAAATCTTTTGAAAATTCCTTGAAAACTAATAAAATGCCTACAATTTAGGGTCGACCGCAGTTGGGCGCGTTGTTGGGCAGCATGTGCAATCGCGGTTTGGCAAGGTCAGTCGCGCGTTTGGTGCTGCCGGTGAATTTGTTGCCCACCCCTTTGCAGTTACTGCTTGAACTTGGCGGCAACAATGCCATCATTGTGATGGACGATGCCGATTTGAGTTTGGTGGTGCCGGCTGTAACTTTCTCTTGCGTTGGCACTGCTGGCAATATTTTGAAACCAAAACTTATAATAGCATTCATTCATTATTCGGCGCTTTCGATGTTTAGGGCAGCGATGCACGAGCACACGACGACTGATCATCCACGAGAAGGTTTACGATGTCGTGTTGGAACGGCTGGTCAAAGCGTACAGACAGCTGACGGAGACGCGCATTGGCGACCCGGTATGTGTGGCGAAGGTGGATGAAATGAGTGAGCCAGTCGAGGGATTAACCGCATTTTGTGCCGCCCTCCTCCAGGAACGTTTTTTAATTTTATTTTTTGTTTAATGAAGAACATTTTGTGATTTCCAGTTGGATGAACACACACTGATTGGCCCTTTGCACAGCCGTGAATCGGTGCTCAAATACAAAGCGGCCATTGCCGAGGCTATAGCCACTGTGAGAGGAAACTAAAAGTGCGACTCATCTGCAATGTTTCATCCATCCCCCAGGGCGGTCGAGTGGAATGTGGGGGCAAAGTGCTGGACGAAATGGAGGGCAATTACGTGCTGCCGACGGTGATCACCGGTATTGCACATGACGCACCGGTGGTGCTCAGAGAGACATTTGCGCCCATTGTTTACGCGCTGAAAGTGTCCTCTTTTGAGGTCGGTCCATTCACCGCCCAATTATAATTGGTTTTCCAAATGCTTTCTTAGGAGGCAGTGGCGGTGAACAACGAGGCTGCCCAGGGCTTGTCCAGCAGTTTGTTCACTCAAAATGTGGCACTTTTGTCCGAATGGATTGGGTGAGGCGGCGGGCCTGTAACTCATCCGCCAATTTGCCCTTTCCTTCCTTTAGTCCGAACGGAAGTGACTGTGGCATTGTGAATGTGAACATTGGCACCTCCGGGGCGGAAATCGGCGGCGCGTTCGGTGGCGAAAAGGAGACTGGCGGTGGACGCGAGAGTGGGTCCGACGCGTGGAAGGTCAGTCACCCCCGCGTTCAATTATTCATCGATTTTGACCCTTTCTTGGCACTTTTTAGAATTATATGCGTCGTTCGACGTGCACAATTAATTTCGGCAAGGAATTGCCTCTCGCGCAAGGAGTCAAATTCGAATGATTAACCGCCGCCGTTGAACCGTTATTAATTTGAAAGCATCATTTTTTAAATTTCCATTTGTGCTGTCCGGCCCGATGACTCGACTGTGATGATGATTTTGTTGTTAAAAGCCTTGTGGACTTGCCATCATTAATTAATTCGCCTTATTCCTTTTTGATTTTTCCATTTTTTCGACTTGTTGATTACTCTTTTTCTTATTGATGTAATTGTTTTCATTGAACAATTAACATATAATGTATTGGAATTTTTGCAAAAACTGGCTCTTTTCCGCAATTTCCGGCCCGGCAAATTTGTCCCTGCCTTAACAACGAAATTGTCCTGCATCATAAGCATTGTGCCTTTGTCGTCTCTCCGTTGTTGTTCACATTCCAAAATGGGCAAAATTGTTGCGGAATTTGGCGCATGGGACAGTCCGATCACGGGCCAACAATTGATCGGAGGAAACTGCAAAATGATCAACGAATTGAGGGTGTGTTGGGTGACTATCGTCCGATGTTTGGGTGCCAATGACTGAAATAATTAGAGTAATTGATTGTACTAAACAATTGGTATTATAATTAATTTATGATTATTAATGGCATTCGAAGGTGTCGCCCAAAGGGCATCCCTTTTGGCTGGAGCAGACATTCCCGCTTGGCAAGAAGGTGCTGTTCAGCTACACTGACGAAGGCAAAATTGTCCAATGGACTCAGCCGGACATTTCTGTGGCGAATAGGTCAGTCAGTGAGAGCGAATAATGGGAAAGGGCTCTCGGAACGAAGCCTCGGGGAAAAAAACGGAAACTGACATTTGGCAGATGTCATGCGAGAGATTAGATAGAGTAAATGTGAAAAATGGGTTGGACATACAGAGACAGTGAATGCGCGGAATGTCAGAGTGTAGACAGAGTGAATGCGGGGGATACCATTTAATGTTCTGCTTCCTTTAAGTGTCCATGAATATGGTGGTGCGTCTTTCTGTGTGCACAAACATTCGGCCGCCGGAGGGGACGACATTGCTCCATTGATATGCCATTCCGGTGGCATTTGGCTGCTGCGCGCCCCCGGCGCTGCCCCCGAGGCCATCATCCAAAGCGAAGGGCCGAACGGCACGGCCTTGCGCCATGCCGACATTGTTGCGCATGGCAACTTTGTTTACGCTGTGCAAGAGATTCACTCCAAGGGTGACGAAGCCGCATTCCCGAAGAACCAATTGGTGCGCGTGGACTTACGCGATGGACACTGTGAAGTGGTGGTAAGAGGAGACGACTGTAGGAACTTTTAAAACGAAAACAGTCCCATCTAATTAATTCATTTGTCTCTAAAAACCTATACTTTGGCAAAATGCCAAAATTACTGTTTAGAGCGAAGGTGCCGACTTTTACTCGTCGCCGAGAATATGTCCGTCTGGCCGTTGGTTGGCATGGATCCAATGGAACTGTCCCTACATGGTGAGCACGGCGAATATATTCCAGGATATTTGCGGGGACATAACCTGTAGACCTCCAACGGATATCCCCCCCCCCCACTCCCCTGGATACGTCTCTGGAACGGGACAAGAATGGTAGGAAAGTAATCATTCCATCCTTTGTTTTCTCAGTCGTGGGAAAAGACTTCCGTCCACTTGGTGGAGTTGGCCGACGACGGCACTTTGTGTGGCTCGCCTCGGACAATTTTGGACAATGGGCGCAGCAATTTCGGCTTGGCTTGGACAGGGACGACACTGTGGACACTTTCGGACATTGGCGGCCAATGGAACATCTTTCGCTTGGACTATTCGGAGGCTGCCGGCGGCATTTTGGGCGACGGACTCATCCCGAACGAACTTGGCGAGCTCGGCTCGGTGATATTCGTTCACACCAATTATCTCCTATGGTGTGCCATCATCCCGCGCTTCTTTAGCCCCTCTGGTTGTTCGACATGGACCGGCCTTTCGCTATGCTCAACGACGGCACAGCGATTGCGAGACTTCGCTCGTCGAACCGTTCTTTGGGTGGGGACTCCCTTTGGCGACTGCGCGACGGACTGCAGCCGGAGGCGATCGATTCAGTCAACCAACTTGGCTTCACCGTCTTCAGTCAGTTGTGTGTGTTGCCCGATCAGTGCGCTCTGTACTGTGTGGCATGCGGACCCCAAAGGGAGTCCTCCTTGATCAGAGTGGACTTGTCCGTTCAACCCCACACGGTCTGATCAGATCAGTCAGTGGGCGGATGGTCCATTTCGATTCCCCTTCTAGGTCACAGTTATTCGTGAAGCGCGCGCGCATTCCGAACTCGCTCAGCTGCCCATCTCCGTGCCGAAAATGATCACTTTCACCTCTGATGGCGGTCATCCCCTGCAGGGCTATTTCTACGCCCCTTTCAGCCACTCGCATTGTGCACCCGACGGCACATTGCCTCCGGCAGTGCTTTTCGTCCATGGGGGTCCAACCGCCAGTGCGAAAAATGATTTCGATATGAAAAAGTGTGCCTATACCGGCAAATAATTCGATTATTTCCGTGCCATAGTCTTTTTTGCATTCGCCCCTTATTTATAGACAATACTTCACTTCACGTGGGTTCGCAGTCTTCGACGTAAACTACAGAGGTGGGCAGCTTGGTGGCATATTAAACGGACAAAATATACCCGAGGCGTGACCGTTGGCTAGATGCGTCGAAATTTTTTTGGGTTTTTTAGAGGTCTCGAGTCTCGATGACAAATTCGGTTTCGAATCTGGGAAAATTTGGATATCGGGCATTTTTTTTGACGACCACTGCCCGGCACAATTTACCTTTAACTGCTTATTGAAGGCTCTTCGGGGTTCGGCCGCGAGTTTCGTGACTCTCTGCTTGGCCAGTGGGGTGTCGCCGATCGCGACGACCTGATCAGCGGGGCGAAGTGCGTTCGTTTGATTTGTCCCACACCCGCCTACTCACCTTTCTGCGGCCGTTCAGATTTTTGGTCTCCTCCGGCCTGGTGGACCCTTCTCGTGTCTGCATTATGGGCGGTTCAGCAGGTGGCTTCACAGTGCTCAGTGTGCTCATTCACTCGGACGCTTTCGCTGCCGGCGTTTGCCTTTACGCAGTGACCGATTTGGAGCAACTTGCCAAGGTCGTTCAGCCGTAAAGACGATGACAGATTGGACAAAGAATCAACAAACGCTTAAGACATCACACAAATTCGAACGAGACAGTACGACGCGACTGGTCGCCGACCTTTCGTCGGGAATTCAAACATACCACGACCGATCGCCCGTCCACAACTGCGCACGCCTCAACAAACCGGTCGCCTTTCTGCACGGCACCGAGGACAAAGTCGTGCTTGTGGCCCAAAGCGAGGCAATGCACAAAGTGCTGAAGACCAAGGGCACACCAACGTTGCTGGAACTGTTTGAGGGGGAGGGACACGGATTCAAAAAGGCCGACACTGTCGCGCGGTCAATGCATGTCGCACACACTTTCCTCTGCAAAACAATGGGCATTCCGGTGGATGCTGAGGTCAAATATGAGAGTGGTGATGGTGGCTAACTTTGGGTTGAACTTGTCGTGTACATTTGAATCCTTATTCCAATGGACCAATTTGCCATACTTTTCTGACTGAGGAGGGGCATGGGAATATTTTACTTAATTATTATAAGGGATGGATGAATGCCATGTTTCAGAAAACTCAAGATTAATGTTCCTGTTTTGCACCTTTAGCTAAGCATTGACAACCTTTAAAGATGGATGGATGAGCAGTGAATATTGAAGTTTTTTCTGGAATTTGTAAAGCCTTTAAATGTTTTTATTGCCTTTTATTTACTTATGTCCGTTTGATTATCCTCGAAAAAATCATTATTCTTTTTGCAAGATTTTTCTAAGGGTTTAAAAACAATTCCTTAACCAACCAGATTTCTAATTCCACACAAAACCCGTTACATTGTTTATGCAACAGAAAGACAGCCATAGTCAAAAGAACAATGCGCGCAAATAAAAAAGTGATAAAATTGAGTAACATCGTCAGGTCAAGAAAATAAATTCAACAAAAACAAAAAAGGGTCAAATTGCATTTGCCGTTCGCTAAATAAATAATTAATTGTCTATTGGTTGCGATATTGGAAATTTCCACCGCCGCGACCGCCACGCGAATACGTTCCCACCGGTCGACCCCCAAACCCAATGCGCTTTGACTGGTCAATGCGACGCCACACATAGCGCATCATCTCGCGAAGTTTCGTGTTGGACTCCTAAAATTCAAATTTTCCAATTAAACCCGCTTGAAAACTTTGGGATAATTTGGTTCGGTTGTTAATTGTGGACCTCTTCTTCCTGTGGTCCGCTCCACGAATGCTTCTCCTTCAGTTCATGGCGAATGTTCATCAACGCTTTGCCGCCCTCATTCTGTCCGTCCCAAAAGATCGGTTTGTTGGCCTCTTCACGATTCTTACGCCACCCCGTGCCGAAAAACTGACAAAAACAAGGGACAAATGAGAAAGAATGAACTGTCTTTTGCCGAACCTTGTCCTCAGAGGCGACTGCCAAATAAGTGGTATTGGTCAGCACTAGCAAATTGGCTAGCCAACGAATTTGGTCAATCTTCAGACGCTGGCCGTCCTCCCAATGCTTAAGTTTCACCTAAACGAACATATTGTTTATATTTTGTCATATATCACACATAAAACGGCATTATTTCCCCAAAATGCCGTCAACCATCCCACAAATCCCGAGTCTCCCCTGAAATGTCATTGCTCTAATTCAAAAAGCATTTAATGTGAAACAGACTTCGTCCCATTCGGCGACATTGAAGTTCTTGATGTTTTTCATTGCCTCTTCTGCATGTTGAACGTCCTTAGCAAGCTGAATGCTTTTCATGGCCTCCGTGTCCTCAAAGCACTCCGCCATTTTGTACCAATAGTATCGCTCCGCGCTTTTATGTTCAACGCCTTTGTTGTCGCGTACCGCGGCTTCATAACGAAGGCTCAAAGGATCTAAACAAAGCGGTTAACTTGACATGGGATCAGACCAAACACTTGCCTTGGATTCCCCCGATAAGGAAGAAGTCGCCTCTGTTCAGATCGTCGTAGTCCAACTCGGCCTCCGGCGCCATTTTTCCCCCATTGTCGTCCGTTTGTTCGTTGCTGATTTCAGACACTTTTTCACTCAGAGTTTTCACCTTCGTCTTAAGACGAACATTCTCAACCTGAAATGGAGGGCTTTTCGAAATATTAGCAAAATGCTAAGAAGCGAACCAATAATTCAATTCTGAAAATCATTGGTTTTTTGACTCATGAAGACCTTGAGCTTGCGAATAGCTTTGCGAAGGCTGTCCTTCTCCAGCTCCAACAGAATGACGGCGTTGCGAACTTGGATTGCGTCCTGTTTAATCCACAGAATCTAGAGGAATGAAAACGTGTAAATGTTAAAACATCGCTAATTTACTAGTAGAGCTAATACATCTGATTGATCTCCGTCTGTAATTCTCTTAAACGGCTAGAAAAACATTTTATTTCTCCAAAACAAACTTCATTCTGTAGGCTTATTGGAACAGTGGAAGCAGCAGCCACTGCCGCACTGGCCACAGATTGAGCATTTCGCATTTGCTGATGGTGACTGTTTGGATATCCGTATTGCGGTTGGTTGTGCGGTTGAGGCTGATTGTGGTTGTCCATGTTAAATGTGTTCACTGAATTTGTGATGTCCCCAGGCTAAATTTCGTTTTTCGTTGTTGCAGCTTTTCAACCCGATGTAAATTCCCCCTGTGCTAAATTAAGCAAAGTGTGAGATATGTATCAAAAAGGATTTGTTTTCTAAATTCCAAGCCAAAGGGAAAGTTGTTGGAGCCCGGTTCGCGCACAATTCAGCAGGTGATCGATGTCAGAGAAAAGTGGGGGTAGGCAACAGATACTTCAGCACTCACTTTTTAATTGAAAAAATTAGAAGAGGCATTAAAGAACATTTCGCCACACTTAGCGCTAAATACGCGCCCCTTTGAACAAAAAACGAGACACTTCCAATAAGAGAGAGAGAGATTGGAGTGAATGCCAATGTTTTTGTTTTTAGGGACTCGAAACTGTTGGGATGTAAGAGAAGAATGTTTCTATTATTTGCACACCTTTAGCTAACAAATAAGCATTGATAACATTTGAAGAAAATGGATGGATGGATGGATGAACAATGAATTGTTTTTCATTTCGGCTTTTAATTGTTTTTTTTCGGTCTCATTGATTCATTTATATTTGTTTGTGTTTCTTCATTTTGAACCTTTCAAATGGGAAATAAAAAGTGCATAAATTGCGGGACACACAAAAGTGAGGAGGCAAATCGAAATGGTGACCACCGGTGGCATTCGGCAGACATTCGCCGCCGTCGCCGCCCCATTGGTCGGACTGTCCGTGCCGTCGTCGCTGTCCTCCTCGCTGTTCTCGTCAGATGCCGCTGCTGCTGTCTCTTCGTCGTCATCGTTCTGTAGCTTCTCCCCCTCGTCGAATTGCTGCTGCTCTGTGCCGTCAGGCCATATTTTGTAATTGCAAAAGTCGGACGAGTTGCACGAGCACACCTTGAACATATTTAATCGATTCCACCCCCAAGGGGTTCGGCACGCCCTTCTTTATCCGGCCATAAATCACATGCAAATCAGGAAAAGAAACGGATGCCAAAAATGTAAGTCCGAATCCGAATCCGATCATATCCCTGATGCAAATCCAACCAATTGATGTTACACTCACTTTAACATTTGCGCCAGATCGGCTCCGCTTCTCCACACATTCGCCCTCCCTCAGTTCGGATGTACTGCACGCGTCTGAAAGTATTGGGGACAAATGGACGGGGGGCATATTTTCAAATGAATGTGTGCTGCTAACAATGCCTGCCCGAGTGCGGATGGTCGAGCATCAGACAAGCTTAAGCGGCTGATGATTGCATTCATTTTATCACTGATTAAATTGCCAATAAAATCACTGACCGGAAGCGGTGGAAGACACTTCACAGATGCCGTGCTAAAAAAGGGCCAAATGAGCGCATTTCCTCGAAAAGATGGCCTGTGGCCTTAATTATTTTGTCCCCTTTCAAGGTGTGGGGTTGCGGCATCAAATGAAAGAGGGGCGTCAAATGGAGGAGGGGGGGGGGTCAAATAAAGGGAGGGGGGTCAAATGGAGGAGGGGGGGGGGTCAAATGGAGGCTCTATTGCTGCTAGTTACGATAAAAAAGTGTTTGCGGATGGGGCCAACTCTTCTTGACTCTGACTCACCTCGCAGACGACTTTCGGCGAGTTTTGGGTGCATTTGCACTTCAATCCCAACGCAACATCGAAGACGCATTGGAAGAGGAGGAGTACAAAGAGGAAATGACGCAGCAGAAATAGTAGCCGATTTGGTGATTGTTCCAACCGAAAATATGCCGTTGGAGGGGCAATACCCGCAAATGTCATTTGAGAGGAAAAGAGCTTATGGGAGGAAGAGGGGGATTGAATTATGGGTAGAGGGAAGATGAAGCGAGCAATGCGAACATCTTCAAAATGTCACTGATTGAGGCGACGGGGGACAGAAAGAGAGGAAGGAAATGATCGGACGGACGGAGGGGAGGCTCTGGAAACCAATCAAATCAATTCAATCAAATTCAGTTGCATAAGAGGAGGATTATAAAAAGGGACGGATGGACGCAAAATTGGATGAAAATGAATGTTTTTGTGCTCAAATTGGGACGAAGATGGCTTAAATTGGGAGAAATATTGCGATGAATTGCGGCGGACGATGACGGAGAGAGAGAAGGAAAGAGTTGCGCGAAGTTATGCCCCCCGAGTCGAGCAACAGGGGACTTTTCTTCCTTCCCCATAATTCCCATCATTCTCTCCATCCAACCACCCCCCAAATTTCCCATTATTGACCACCACCACCACGAGCACCAACCACCCACCACTCATCCTCTCCCGCCCTACCATTCATCCCAAATTAAATAATGACAGGTTTGGACGATATTGGAGTGCCGGGGGGGGGGGGGCATTGGGCGGGTGGGGCGAAGCAAGGAATTGCTGTGATTGTGGGGAAGGATGAGGGTTTTTCTTTAAATTATTACTTGTTGGTCTATTGTTTTTTCACCATGCTTGAGTATCAGGACAAATCCCATATCCGACAGTTTGGAGCAATTCAAAGACTTTGTCCCACAAAAATGATTGGCTTTTACTATTTAAAACAAAAGTGTCATATATAAGAGAATGGAGACATTACCACCACTACTTTTTTGGATTCTATTGGATTTGCGGTTGGCCTAAAAATGGATCGGGCGGCGTGGGTCGGCAAGTGTTATTTGGATTGCACGCTGCTACTGCCGCTCCGCTCCGCTATCCCTCGCCACTAATCCTTCCCTCGCCCTCACTCATCCCTTTTCGGATGGGTATTTGTCAATGCTATAGCAAGTTTGTGGCCGACGGCACACTTCATTTCAACACCACCACCCCATTCTCTTCCACTTCAGTGCCAAAACAATTCCATGGCAATTGGAGTCGGTGGTTTTTCTAATTTTGAATGCAACAGGTGAAAAGAAAGAAGAGGCCAGACAGAGAACAACACACACACACACACGCGACAGCAGCAGCGGAAGAGAGTGGGGAAACAAAACGCTTAATTAAATTAAATCTAAAAATCCATCGCCTAAAAGCCCTTTACACCCTAAGAATTGACAACTTTTTTATTGTAAATTTTTGTCAAAAAGGGTGAGAGCATTTCGTGCCCTTAGGTGGGTGGCTGAAATTTTTAATTTTTTTCGTCTCCTCGGCAACGAATTAAACAAATGTTTAAAAGGTGGGGCATTCGAAATTTAAACAAAGGAGGAAAGAATAAGCAAATCGCTAATTGTAAATATATTGTTTAATTTTCATTTTTCCAGACATAACAAAAAACAAAACAATTCAAATGTAATTAATTCTTTGAAAAAAATGTAAAAGTGCGCAACATTGCCATGATTCGAAGACAATGAATTGCACAGCGAAACCATCCGACTGACCGATCGGTTCTTTAGATGGTTCCCCCAGGAGAACGTTTTTGGAGGTGTTCAAACTAACAATTAAAGTTTGATAAATAAATAACAGAGACATTCAAATAACCCACCATAAAATGTTTCGCATCCAAAATCCGACCGACGCAATTGGCGAAACATGTCTGAGTCTAGTGAAAAAAAAACATCCCGCTTTAAATTGCATTAAAATTTGCCAACTTTTCCATCCAATTTGCTCGGTAGACGAGAATCGGTGATACAAAGGTCAAAGCAGCGGTTGTTCATTTTCAAAATCTAAAAGTCACAACAGCAAAATTATACTCTTAGTTTATGATTGATTTGGACACAAATCGTAATTGGAGGGACAAAAAAAGAATTCCTTCGTAATAATAAATCAAACCTGTTCCTGGAAGCCCTGCTTCTGTAGTTCGGCCTGTATTTGGTTCACAAAATGGCTGAGCTGATTGTCACCCGTCTCCATAATTAATGACTTAACGTGACTGCCAAAAATTTGATAAAAAAATAAGCAAAAATGGGAATGAAATCGATCGAAATTATTTTCGAATGTCTGAAACCGACAGGAAAAACAAATTTCATTATATGTAATTGATAACAAATAAAATGGGACTATCGACCAAAAACATTCAGCAGAATGCTAAACAAGAATAGAATCAAAGCCAACATAACGCAGTGCACGTGCGCCTAAATTAAAAGGAAAAATGAAAAAAATAATAAATTAATTGTCACCAATCTCTAAAATGAGTCCATAGGCGACGAATGTGAAGAAATCGTCGCGGGCTTTCCTGGAAGCGGAGGCCTGTGCCTGCTGTTGCATGTTGGGGTCCATTGGCATAAACATCTTCTCGTTGAGAAAAGTTGTGACGATTTTGAGGATGGACAATTAATTAGTAATCAACTGAATATGTCAAATAATATTGAATCAGATTTAAGAAAGAATAAAAGCATAAAAAGGTCTGTATTGATAAAGGCTAAGACCAAAAAAAGTTATACTTTCGACACTCGGACTGGAAGCAGACCGGCTAATCAAAATTCCTTGGCACATAAAAGCAAAACGCCAACACTTTTAAATATGTATGCATGCTAGTGACCGGCGGGAGCGGTATCCCGGCCGGGATTTTCCCGGGATCCCGCTCCCGTAACCCGGGTTTTTTGGTGGGCCGGGATTTAAACCGGGACGGGATTTTTGGCCGGGATCCCGGCACGGGATCCCGCCCGGTCACTTTTGGAAATCCCGGTCCCGCTCCCGCTCCCGGGTTTTTAAGTCGAAAAACCCGGGATTTCCAATTAGGCACTGGTAAGAATGGAGATCAGAGTAGAAAGTTGAGAGGAGAAGGAGGGAAATGGAATTTATATCATTATTTCGCCAAACAAATTAATTTCTTGATGGCCGATTGGTCTGTGTTTTAGTTTCTGCCTCTAAATGTGATGTGGGTTCTAATCCCGAGTGCTGCAAATATTTTACTGACTTTTACCTCTATTTTTTATGCCAGCTAATAAATGTTAAAATTTATCTTAGCTTTTAAAGCCTTTATGAAATTTTTGGGCAAATAACTTGACAAAATCCGCTTAAAATTGTCAAAAATTTCCTGGCGGCGCCTATCGGCACCGCCAGCCCTTCCCAATAACAAGTCTTGTTAAGTTCAATGCCCAAAAAAGTGTTAGCGGTGAGTAATATATTCATTTTTAATGAAATTTTTTGAAAACACGAATTTGAAACGCTGAAATGCTCCTCTTTTTACATAAAGCTGTCCCAGACATCAAATGATTAAATTTCGTAAAATTTTGTTTTATCAGATCTTTGTTGACAAAATTTTACTTTTTTTTGGTCTTTATCAGATCAGTAATCACTTTTTCAACAATATTGCTGGCATTTTGGATCCTTTTATGGTATGTTATGCGATTCATGATTACCTGTTTTTCATTTTCACAAAAATTTGATTTTTTAAAATCCCGGCCGGGATCCCGGGTTTTTTCACCAAAATCCCGTATCCCGGGTTTTTTTACGGACCGGGATTTAAACCGGGACGGGATTTTTGGCCGGGATCCCGGCACGGGATCCCGCCCGGTCACCTTTTGGAAATCCCGCTCCCGCTCCCGCTCCCGGGTTTTTTGATTTCACCGGTCACTACTAAAGACCCCCACCCAATAAACAAAGGCGAACATAAATAAATAAATGACATTACATTTTATGTCATCATTCATTGGTCAGTCAGTGAATTGGGCAAAAAACGCGGCTATTGTTTGGTAGAACACTTTAATACAATAGAATAGGAGTAATTCACATCGTTACTGACTCAAATGGAAGCATTTGGCCACGGGTTCGAATCCCCAATGCGCGGTGCTCATTTATGTAAAGCAGCGGCTTTTGAGTGCATCCAAGAGCATTTTCATCAAAAATAAATGGTCCATGGCCCAAACGGCACGACTTGGTGGTCATTTTCGCTCCGATGGTGCTTAAATCTAATGAAATTTTCCTCAGATTCCAAGACGCTTGCTATCCGTGACCACCAAGAACGAGTACGAGGGCCCGGCCAATTCCAAAGAGTACACGGACAAAAGTGCCAATTTGAAAGGCGAATGCATCCGCGTGCTGTACTCGCTAGGCTATTTCAGTCGCGCCGCACTCAATGAGTGCTTGGACCGATACAGCGCCACTTTTTATACCGAGGGTCTGTTGGAAGGCGGGGACCAAATGGCTGTATTTGTACTAATAATACTAATTGCTTCCGTTGGAGTGTCTAATTTTCGAGCGTGATGGCACTTTTTTGATTTTCTTAATCCACGCTGCTGAATGTCCGTACATTTTTAGGGGGTGGGGGTACGGTATTCCGGCTCCCGGACTTTTATTTTCGGCATCCGTTCGGAAACATTCTTTATGGGTTTTTATGCAGGAAAATTGGCATTTCGATGCTTCCAAAATGTACATAAATGATCATTTATTGTTCTAGAGAATATGCGTGTGTCTTTTGAGTCAATGCATGCCGAAGCATTTTTGACGGCATTGACCAACACGCGAAAGGGCGGACAAAGCTTTGTGGGAGAGTTCGAAATAGCCAACTATTCAAATCACGCAAATGATATGTAAGCACAAAATAATGGGCAGGGACAAATTCGAACTGTTTGAATTTCAGGTATTTTTTCATTGGAATTCACGAACTTCCATTGGATCGACTCGATGTCCGATTGATGGATTGGTATTATCCGCAAATTATCAAAAATTTTGTGAACGAAAAGGCACCGGACAAAGGCAAACCAAGCAAAAGAAAAGTATTAAAATAATTCTCCTTTTTAAATTTAGGCTGGAAAGCACAAAATTGGAATGGTCGCAACTATTTCCGCATCACTTTTAACGTCAGCGACAACGGCACTTTGATTGACTGGCCCCACGGCGTTGATGGATATCAAGTAATGGCACTCAGAAATTGGCATCTGAAAGTTGGCTTAACTTTGTGGCCGATGCGGCATTTTTAGTGGGGAGAAAGGAACTGAATGATTAGCAGTTTATATGTACATTGATGCTTTTGTCTAATTTCTTTTTTAGGATTTGGCCGGACTCGACTTTTGGCTCCACGAAATGCCCCAAGTGGAACAGAAAGCAACGCAACAGACAGAGACGACAGATGACAGTCAAACTTGGCAAAATGTGTACACTCCGCCGACGGGGAGCGAATGGGACGCGAAATGGAAGAAGCAGCAGGACCAGGAAAAGCACGATCCGAAGCGAGTCTATTCTGATGAGAGAACCAAGACAATTCTGTCTCATGGCACATTTATTGCGAAACCGCCACTGCCCGTTATGGTCGGCATGCCAATTGATGATCAACCCAAGGAAGACAAATTGACCGATGGAATAGGGGGCGAGGATGACGGCACTGACATGCCAATTGGTGATCAACCCAAGGAAGACAAATTGACCGATGGAATAGGGGGCGAGGATGACGGCACTGACATGCCAATTGATCTACCTAATGATGGCACATTGACTGATGATGGAATAGGGAGCTATGAAGATGATGGCACCAATGATACAGGTGAGAGGAGGCCATTAGAATTCGACTATTCATTGTAGGAAAGAATGAAAAATTCAACTTTGGAATACGACTGTATGAGAATAATGCATTTTTATAAACCGAATTTGAATAATTTTCCAATTAAATAGCCCTTACGACAAATAAAAGCAGCGATTTGGCATTTGGTAGTGAACTGCACAGAGTTTGGAGCGCCTTTTGGCTAACAATGGCCATTGTTGTTGTGCTCGCAGTTGCGGTAAACATAAATATGCCGTGAACGGCTGCTGACACTTTTTGCTTTCATTGCTTTATTTTACTGTTCCATTTTTGCTAATTATTTCTCTTAGAGCCAAAAAAAAAAAAGTGTCAATAAATCATTTTGCCATTTCAGTTACTGCTTTTATCGGTCAACCGGCACAGAAGCAGTGGTCGTTATGCGTATTCTTCTAATAATTCTGTTGGTGACGGCGAATTTCGCACGGAAAAGTCGCGAATTTTTGTGGCCAATGATGCGAACGCAATGCGATACACTTGAAAAACAATTAAATGGACCTTAACTATTTGAGACAGTAATATTTTCGAAAAATGTTTCACTAAATGACCGTAATTTATGGCAGCTTCCCTTATAGGTGCAATTTTTGGTTAATTTAAATTGTATTTATTTATTATCAAATTGGAAATTACATAAGTTTGACATTGACTGGCAATTGAATATTATTATATTTTATTATTTTCTTTATCATCCATAAATCATTGACGGAGTGATTGGTTTTTCGGTTCTGAAACCTTTTTAATTTTTTGATGGAACGCATTCATTTTCCGTCCGGTCTTTTGCATGAATCAATCCAACCAATCACTGGGCCCAAATAATGGACAATTTGGGTGCCACTTTTGTCTGTTCTCCCCTCATCGTTCTCCAACACCGCCGGCGTGGCCCACAAAAATTTTTAGATTTCCATTTGGGCGGTTGAACGGTTTGTGCTGTTGGCTGAGAGCATTTTGGCCAAATTTGGAAGGGCCGGGCAAAGGCAAAGCCGGCAAAGGTTTCATCCTTCTCATTGTGTCAGTTGAGCTTTGGAAATATTCCAAATAAGGCGTTAAATTTGTTGGGCACTATGCCAGAAATTTTCTACAAAGCCAACTAATTAAGGGATGAATCCCAATAAAACATAGCAAAGAGAGTGGATGTTTATATAATAAATCAGAGGTCCCATCGAAAAGTTTCCATAAATCAAAATTAAGTAAATTTTTAAACATTTTTTGAAGATTAATTTTACATTTTATTCAATCAACATTCGCCACATACCTATTTTTTTATGCAATTGAGGGCTTCAAAACAAAACAAAAAAAAAAACACTTTTATGCGTGGGGAGGGGTGAGGCGGTGCCGATAGGCGCCGTCGGGAAAATTTGAATATTTGGTAATAAATAGGGCTGTCAAAAGTATGTACTAAAAATCGCAAAATATGTAAATAAATATGTATTAAAAAATGCCGAAATATGTATGAAATATGTAGAAAAACCGGAAAATATGTACCAAATATGTAGAAAAAACTCGAAAATTACAGGTGCAAATTAAAAAAAAATTTTTTTTCAATATTTGCAGTTTTTTAAATTTTTACAGGCAAAAATTCGAAAAATACAATGAATTTAATTTAAAAAATTTTTTTTTCGAATTTTAATCGAGCCAAAAAATTGATAAATTTTTTGAATTTTGAGTAAGAAAAACTCGATTTTTAGGGGTGCATTTTTTAAAAATTGAAAAAAC